>BMAW01074097.1:0-34038 GCA_019974015.1 Nephila pilipes
AAAAGTATGAAAACTTTGAAACTTATATTCTCAAACTTAAAAGTTTTCCTGAAGTTGTTAGAATGCAACACATTTATTATTTACAGGAATGTATCATAACGTGTTTTTTTCTTTTCTTCCTACTAAGTTATTGTTTAGTATTATCATTAAAAATACTGTTTTTAAATTTTTTTTAAGAATAATAAATACCTTTTTATTCTAATTTCGAATAATCGAAACAGTAGCTGCAAAACATTAAAATGTTACATAAGTTTAAAAAAATTATTTTTAATGCATACTAAATGTTATAAAGCGTTTAACAGCTGTGCTCACAAAACATCTAACTTGATTTATTTTGTGACTTACAACAAATTCTTTTCAAAATTTATAACTATGTTCTAAAGAACTATAAAATAGTCACATCTTATTATTAAATACTGCTATGTAATTAGCTTAGAATTAACGGTTAAACTACCAAGTACACGAAGTATTAGAAATATATTCGTGCATTATAAATTTTATTAATGAAGGTTTACTTTAATTCAAAATAAGTAGATCATATGCATAACTATAAATAATAAAAATATATTTGTCAATATAATTCTGTTCTTAATGTAAGTATATATACGCCGATCTGCATGAAATTTTTCTTCCAGAAAATGATAAGTGAACAATGAATTATTATAAAATTTCACATGAAATTTGAAAAAAAGGCTACTGAAACTTATAATTTATGGAAAGAAATTTTTCACAATGAATGTTTATAGCATGCATGTGTTTTGAGTGGTTTAAGCTGTTTCAAGGTGGCCGAGAAGATATTGAAGCTGATTCATGCCCGGATCGTATTTCTACGTGAAAAACGAATGACAATATCGAAAAAATCGATATTCTGCTCCGATCTGACCATCGGTTAAGCATTAGTACGATTGCTGAGACTGTAGGAATTGACAAAGAATCCGTGTGGCAAATTTTTCTTCCAAGGCAATGCGGCGACTCATTCCACATTGTCTGTCAAGAGGATTCTAGCCAAGTACAGCATCCAAGTGTTAGACCATCCACCTTATTCGCCAGATCTTACACCACGTGACTTTTATCTGTTTCCTAAGATAAAATCTGCATTAAAAGGAACAATGAGAGCCCGTTGAAGTTGGGAAAGAGAACGGCGCCCTGAAGGAACAGACAGAAGACTTAAAACACTGTTTCGAGCAATGGAAGATTCTTATGGAGAGTTGTAGGGATGGAGGAGGTATGTATATGGAAGGTGATAATAAGTAAATATGTATGACATAATAATAAATATGTATGTTATTGTATTAAAAGTATACGTAAATATGTTTTACAGAGTCAGTCTCGTTATTTAATAATCACACCTCGTATAATAAAGAGCCTATATGTAATAAAGGGGATTTTAATTTTTTCACTTTGATATGTATATCGAACGTTCCTCCTGCTGTCTAAACTGAATTTTGTAGAGCATTTTACAGAGAATTTTTTGGAGTAGTTTATGTAATTTAGATTAGCTCAGTTTAAGGTAGATATCGACTCATATCCATGGAAATGCTGCAAAATAAAAGAAAGAGCATTGTTCCGAAAACCCTGCAACTAAAAGACAAAAATTATTTCGACATTAGGAGCACCTGAAAAACGAAAACTTCGTCTATAGCAGGAGCGTGTGGCATCTTCTTCCACACCCTAGAAAATACCATAGATGTGGAGAAAGAGAAAGCTCTAGATGTAGGGTATCCTGAAACTTTACGATAAGCGATGGAATAAAATGTTATCCACCTGTACAGAGTAAAAACATTACATAAAACTTAAAATTTGCGCATTTATGCTTAGTATAGCAATCCATAAAAGTAAAATTTGACCCAAATAGCCTTATATCCAAAAAAAGATAAAATGATACCAGTTAGGGCATATGCTACACCTGTTACAAATGATTATTTTCTACCTAAATGAAATCTGCAGTTTTATTCGAGATTTGTAAAAGTTTGCATACGTCACCTTGGACCACCGAAATGTAGGAAAAAATAACTATCTTACTTTTCCTTAAAAACACCTTGTTCCTTCTAAATGAATCTTCTTACTCTGCACAAGTTCCACGAGACGCCGGGTAACATATGTACGGAAGACGCTGGGGTGAACTAAAACTTAAGTACAGAAGAGTCTCCGTTTATACGCAAAGTTCATGTAGATACATAGTTTCATTCTGATTACTGATGAAACTCTGGGCTCTTGACTGTCAACACAGGAAAACATCTCTGTTGACATAAGATTTCGAAAAAATACTCCACAAGCTCAAAAAAACCTAATTTGTATACATTAATTATTTTTATTCAAATCTGACAATACGTACATAGACACCCCCCCCCCCATATATATATATAAATATACAGGGGGGGACAAAAATATGGAAACATCTTGTAAAATGCATGTTTGAAAAGAAAGATTGATTTTAATGAAATATGTAGGTGGCGCTGGCAATTTTGACTACTAACGCCACCTATACAACTTCGTATCAGCAAACAGTTCAAGGTTAGTTTGATACTGTTGTATGAGGTGTCATTGTATTACAGAGTTAACAGACTGAATCTGGGCAAATTGTTGAACGTATGGTGAGCCTGCAAGGCAGCGGAGTGTTTGCTCAAGAGGCACTGTATCGAAAGATTTATTCCGCATTTGAAAAGGAAAAACATCTCTGTAAATCACAGCGGATGCAGGAAAGGAGTGATCGTGACAGACGATCATTAAAGGCATGTGACGAAAATAAGAAACCACAGCTGCAGTAAGTGTCAAGGAAATGAATGCAAGTTACAGAACCCTGTGAGTACCAAAAATTAGAAGGGAGCTTCATAAACAGGGAATTTCATGCTGTACTGAGAAGCCACCATCAGTGATACGCCCTGCAACAGGAAAAGGTGGTGTTTAAGCCAAAGCCTGACCTATAGGGCAGTGGAAGCGTCATGGTCTGAGAGTCTTCTTCACATTTCACCTTGGCGGATTATCTGAGAACGCCATCTCAACAAAATAAGACTGCTTGTTGCCAAGAGGAAACATATGGCGGGTTCTGTATGGTTTGGGCAGCCACATCGTGGTTCTGCTGTCCATGATAATCAGTGAAACAGGGCACATGACTGCCAAGACTTATGTGAACATTTTGGGATCAAGTTCATCCATGGTACAAACTTTGTTCCTCTGATGGTGATGGTGTCTCCAGACGAAAAGCCTGTTACAGCTCACTGTCCAGGACTCTGGTTTTTCTGATGATGAGGATTTGTCCCATCTCCTGCTCACCACAGACCTGAATATCATGAACTCCTTCAGGCACTTTGGAACGGGAAAGTGTTCTAGCATCCACCGCCAACATCGTTATCTGAACTCTGCCACCCTGTTTTGCAGGAAGAATGGCATAATATTCCTTGGACATACAGGAACCGTATCATCCATTCCGAGAAGACTGCAAGCCAACGGTTTTGACTGCCAACGGTTCACCAACAGACATGTTTTTTAAAGAGGCTCATATTTTGTCCAACCCTGTATATAAAACATAAGAAATAATTTTGAAACTGATGGAATAAAAATATTTGTAAAATTTATAAAAAGCACATTAATTCAAGTACACTGGTAAAAACGAGTTTCTAAACATATTTTACTCAACTCACACTTTGCAACATAATTCATGCCTAAATTTAAACATCTCTCTGTCTGATGAAATGGGAGAAATATTACAAATACTGAGTGATGCTTCCCAACGCTTCTCCTAAAAAGGAAAAGAAGAGGTAGAGATGTCACCAACAGAACAAAGCTTAAGCAATGACCCTTCACCTGATGGCTGAACTATGACCATTGAGACATGGCTAGGAATTGTGCAAAATACTTTAGACTAGTTTTAATCATTTGGTTTATTCAATATAATCTCATTATCAAAAGCATCCATCAAATGACCAAACACATCCAAAACAACTGATAAAATACTTCAGCCCAACTGAGAGTTTAAAATGAAAAAGCTTAATTTATAACCCAGACATAGTTACAATGTGTAGAAGAAACGCATTGAAGAAACTGATCATCAGTCTGTATATAGTTTCAGTTTTCGTGTGAGAATTTCATCTCTGGTTCTTGTGAAAATTTCCTAGGTCAAGAGAATGTAAACTGTTGTTTGAAAGAAAACGGGGATTAAAACAATATCTTGCTTCATAAATGAAATAATTGAGTTTATTCAGTTCGCCCCACCATTTACTTTAATCAAAATAGGAAGAAAATCATGATCTATCTATGCATTTAAAAATACAAACTCCTAAATAAGCGATTCATTCAAGTTTCGTTCGCAGAGCCATTGGATTTCAGACAGTCATAGAATTTCTTTTTCTTGATCATCAGATTGATTTAATCTGATTCATCAAATGATGATAGTACATTTCTGATTATCAAACTGGTGACATAATTCTTTGATATCAAATCTGGATGTAAATATATTAAATTGAATGTAAAGCGTAATTGAAAAGCAACAGTGTTTAATTAAAAGTATTTCTACTAAAACATTTTATTTGTAATCCTACCAATTGACTCCCATGTTTACATTTGTTTGTTTAGCTTTTTACTTTATTTTGACGGGGTTTTTCGGCAACTTATTCTTACTATTATGCAGTTTTTAATTTTCAATTATTTATTATTATCTTTGCTACATTTTCTACATAATTCTAAGTTTATGGAATTTAATTCTATTCATCCTATTTATGTAAATTTTATAGTTCGCTAATAGATAAAATATAAATATGCAAATAATATCAAAACATACCTGATTAAAAGGTCATTCTATAGTAGAATTGTTATGCTATAGCTCTATCTTCCTCCAAACACAATTTGTTGCTGAAAACAGAAGTTAGATTGTATTGAATTATTTATGCATTTTCGAATATTTAAAAATATTGTTTAGATATTTTGTTCTATTTCTTTATGAATATAAGAGAACCAATTTTTAGTATAAAAATGAATAAAACCTAGATTTTAAAGAACATATTTATCTAAATATTTCATTCCAATATTTTTATTACATTCGTTTTACATTATGTTTCGTAAGTCTTTCTGAATTACAAACTCCTTGCAATATAATTAACGTACATGTAATACTTTATAAAAGATTCTCAGAAACTTAAAATTTATTAAGTGGAGTATGAAATTTCATTGCACGTTGTATACTGTACAGTACATTACATGGAATGAATCCTTGATATTTCAAGTGTTTTGTTTACTCGTTTATTCTTTGAATCTCATTACAAATTTCAAGCAATTAATATTATTGTAAATCGTGGCAAAACTTCTAAACACTGAAGTATAAATTTATTCATACGTTTCTGCACTAAAAAAGAACGTTAAAATAATTAAGTGTTTTATGGTATCCGTACACCTTAAAAACGTCATTTTTGTTAAAATTTTTGATTTTTTAATTTTACTGTCAGTTTAAAGTTTAAACTATTTTCTTTCTAATAATGTTTGAATTTTGCTTATACCTTATTTAGAACTTAAGTTACATGGATTTGAATTTTACTCGGTAGCTAATTTTTATTTGCATTTGAAAGTCTGTTTTCGATTTTTCTCAAAATGAGTTTTCTCGACATATTTACTTATGGCAACGTAGATATCAGAAAATATTATGAACCAAATTAATTAAAAAATTTCAGTATCTTCCTAATATAGTTTTTAAGAACCCCTACTACTTTCATGATTATAATATTGATATATTTTTAGTAACAAAAGTGTAAATCATGTATTGTTATTACTTTTTTATTTTTCATTGTCATTTGACTCGAAACACAATAAAAATTGTAGTAATATGATTTTCCTCATGAAAGTAGAACCAGCCCCAAAACATGTTATGATGAATAAGGTACATTTACAGAATAATGATATTTTTGTTTATCTTTGAGTTATGAGCGTTATTCTGATAATCAATTTATGTACTATTTTCACCAAGTTTTCCACTCCAATTTTCTTTTTGTATTAAAAGCAGATTATGAAATGTGTTTTTCTTAGTTTTAGGTTACATAGGTTAGGTTTTCATAGTTTATGCATTAAAAAATATTTTGATAGCAAATAGGAATACATTTCAAAAAATTTTCTTCGAAGGTGTACGGATACCTTAAGTTGTATTCAAATTGGCAATTCTTAAATGAATTTATATATAAATTAAATACTCATAATAAAAATTTTAATATCAATAATTAATTAGGTGCTTACACTTGAACTGGCACCTTCCTCTCCAAACATCGGCACACGCTATTGAGAGAACGAAAGCCGAATCATGAAACCTACTTGAATCTATTCATTCTGTTCCAGTATGTGACTGATAATCTATTTTCGAATTGAGTCGTAACTTGGATTTATGGGTATCACATCAATTCTAATCAAGAAGAATAGAAGAGTAGCAGCATCAAATAGACGCATTCTACTGAATGTCTTAAATTTAGTTATTGATTGAACATAACTGGCGTTTTGATAATAGGCATAAAAACATTAATCCCCAGAAAGCTAAGTGTCAATCACCTTCATAAAAATGCAAGTTACTGGAGCAAGACCCTTCATAATAATTCCATTCAAACATCTTCAAATTGCATTTTACTTTAAATTTCAAATTTATTAATCTTATAAAACCCATTGATTTGGATTTTCTGACATTTTCAAATAAAACTGTTATCGCCAGAGATGTCAATATTACTAGGAGTGTGACCTATATATGTTACCGTTCTCGTCTATCATCCTAAATTATACTCGAATCACAAATCCAAAATTCAACTTAAATTTAAGAATAGAAAATGTAATTAATATAGCAGATTATGTTTCAAAAGAGAGACTTTATTAATCCTTTAATAAGGAGAATGCTCTCAACCACACACACAGTATCAAGTTCCTTGCCGCGAATACCATCAACTTTTATTATATAGTAAGGAATACGATGCGAGTTACTCCAGTAAATAGTCAATTAACCAGACAGTGTTGGGTTCTACTTCAACAAATCACGTCGGCACGCAAGAAAACTCCCACGCACTCTCCCTGTTTTTCCCCTCAATTCAACACACAATCATATCTACTAATTCTATGTACTTCAATACCATGTTATACAACTTGATTATTCAAGTCAATCCACTTTTAAAGTTTACTTAATTTACAAAACTGCGTTTCATTTTATAGAAAAGAAGTTAGAAACATAAATATAAAGTCATAAAGTATCGAGATGTTAGTTAAGAGAAATTCCGTGGATAGTTCGCTACAACAGTAATGAGAGTACTTCTTCAAGACTTGCAAGCCTCTATCTCAAATGAAGCAAAGAGGGGGGATTAGCAGAAAAATATGTCAGAGAGAAAGTTTTGAAATCACTTTGGTTGCAAAAATTTCAAATTTCATTACAGTAGATCCTATCCATTTCAAACAATGAATTAGATGAGTTGTTCCTTAAGGTAGATAAAGTAAACTAAGTTCTCTTTTTAGTACTTTTACGTATATTGTTACTTCAGATGTTTCGGTTATATATTTCCTTAAACCTTTCGGGACGGCACCCATTGGAGAAGGATGTTCCTTGGGGACGGAGAGGAATCGAATGGAACCGTCTTATGGGCTGGGGTTTTTGCGTCGCTAAGTCTAACTTCAGAAAAAAAAAATCACAAAAAAAGTTTTCGTCTTAATGTTATAATTTTTTGTAAGATTTTAGATTATTATTGAAGCTGTTATATATTTAAAAATTAGCATTTTTAATAATCTTATTCCTTTCTGGGCAAAAACAAAATGTTTATAAAGAAGTGCTTACTTTGAGAAATAATTTTTAGAAGCTCTATTGAAATTATTCTAAAGTTTCATGAACAAAATACATCAATAAACTTTAAAATTAATTAAAAAATATAGAAGAAAGGTGGTTTACAAGAAGTAACAAAACTTTATGTGAAGCCCGAGTATGGTAATTTTCGAAGTGAGAGGAAAAACGCGAAATGCTGTTTTGACCATCTCTAACAAAATGTCCTCGCCACAATCAATAGAAATATTCCTTTCAAATCTTTGAGAAAATTAATCTCACTCTCATCATTAATTGTCTCATCGACCATGTGAGTATATTCTTCTGATAAACAACGTTGTCTCTCTATTTTAAATTTCCAAGCTATCCGAAATAAAAAAAAAAAAAAGGAAGTAAACGAAATCCATCTGAAAGCAACGCAACAGTACTGATGTTAAAGTCAAAAGGAAGGAAATAAAAATATATATATCAAAAACCAATAAAAACCCAGCTTTCCTTCCTCCTCAACAACAGTTGGTGAGTGAAATACTGAATTAAGACAGACTGTGAAAAAACTGAAGGTCAAGATCTTAAAATTACTATTACGTTCAAAAGTAAAGGACACAGGACGCCATCCAGAGATGTTTAGGAAACGTTCCGCCTTAGAATGCGAAAACACATCGATCTGCCCCTGTGTTCATTCTGAAGTAAGGCGTACCTGGTAAGTTTGGCGTTAGCGACGATCACGAGTGATGCAAATATGATACGTTCGTCCCGAAAGGTTTTAGGATGAGATAACGGATTTGCGTGCTGAGATTAAGCGTACCGACATACATTCTCCATGAGAAGTTGCCTGAGAATTCTGTTGTTCACAAGAGCAAGGGAACTACAGGGCCCGATCTCCGGAAGTAGTGCTCTTTGACCGTGGAGTCTGATGATTCATGTTCGCAAAACTCGCGGCCTGCTTTGTTTTTATCGAATTGTGGACTTGCGAACTGATGCCTTATACACTCGTTGGGTAGTGGGGTGGATGTACGTTAAATTTGTCGAGACTCCAAGTCCACCCGTTGATATGGATGGAAGTTAGGACAGGGAAATATAGTCCTCGTTCACTCGACTGAGATACAAAATCCGTCGCTAAAAGCCTTTGTGTTGTTAAAGAGTCCGGTGTTATTAAATAATCACTCAATCACTAGTACTCTAAGTTATCATACAACTACCAGATTTTGCAGCAGGGTTTGTCTCTAGATCCCCCATCAAGTATTCTGACCTAGTCCTCCTGACAGACTGAGGCGGGGATGCGAAGGGGGATTAAGACTTCTGTTGCTGCAAGTATGCTTTGGATTATTGTATTTCGCTCACACAGGTAATGTGCAATACTGGTTCAGTGTTTGTAGATTAACAAACGTATCTACACTATCGCATCTTCTATTTGTTTTTCCTTACATCCCTGACGCATTGTATGCAATTTAATTACAGTGATATAAATTAATTTGTTTATATTGAATATTCCCACTAAAGTTGAGTTGTTAATCATAAAATGTGAGGAATTTGTGTCCAAAGAAGTATCCTAAGTGTTAAGAACTTCAGGGTGACTATGAGTTTACATTTAGAGTGTTCCCAGGACAATAAGCTTAATAAAGTATGATGTAAAAGAAGAATAAAAATAAATGAATATTAGGGCTCAAATTTCAATTTTTATACACAAAACATTATACCCACTGGTTTTTGAAAGTAAAAAAATAGTAATAATTTTAAACATTATAAATAAAATCAGCAACTGCGTTTAGCTCATTTTCTGTAACATTTAACATATTTTCAAATACAATAAAATGAAAATATTTTTTTAAAAATTCAGATTCAAATACATATTCTTTTTTAATAAAAACATTTTAAAATACGATAGCAAAACACATATTAAAGAAAAGGAAAAATAATGTTAGAGCTTTTATTCAAAATACTACACTCTTTTATGATATAAAAACATTTAATCAGAAAAGTGTGAACATGGTAAAATTATATTGTTTGTAATATTTCCAGAACAAAGAAAAAGCATAAAATAAGCAAAGTACTTTTTGAGACATAACTAACAACAAATAAAATTTTATATTCTATTTTTAAAACACATAAACATTTTTAATAAAAATTCAACTTATAAATATGTCAAAAGGGTAATACTTTTCTCTTTTATTAATATAATTTTTCACTGAAAAAAAATAATACATTTTTCAACGGTTGTAACTCCTCCCTCTCATTATGTTACTCTGCTAACACTATCGAGCTCCATTAAATAGTAAAAAAATCATAATTTCCAATTAAAAAGACATAAGAATACATACACATTTTCTTACACTTTTTCACGAATTCTGTAAGACCACACTCTTTAAATTAATCCTTACTTTCAATTTTAATACACTTGCATCTTCCAGTTTCTGGTTATCGTGTATCCCATTATTATTTTTAATTTTATTTTTATTATATATTGCTAATCATAGATTAATTCATCATACTTCTCATATTCTTCTAATTGTCTTATATCACGTTTCATATGGTTGGAAACGAATTGTAATTTTATGTTATTCAATGTAGTCTCCAAGAGTATTGAAGAGGAAATCGAGAACTTTCCGACGTCACAAGACATACGCTTTTTAGATTTATGTTTTGATCATCCGATGTTGAATAATTATTTCAAAAATTTCTAGAACTATTCTAAGTACATAATATCCTCTACTGCATAAAAATATTTTATAGTACCCTTTTAATACTCCATTAAAAGTTATAGTCAAGTAAGAAAAGGGTTTGTAATGCAAGAAAGGCATAGTGTAAGAAAAGAATGAATTTCTAACTCGATTGTTGGATACCTAATCTGTTTTAAGAGTAAAAGAATTCTTATTTGTTCGGAGATATCAATCACGTTTCTTTCTTGCTTGTTATAGTCTGGAAAGCAAGATCTTCCTAATGGCTGACTCTAATTCTTTATTCTTTTTCGATAGAAGTTTTGGACAGCTGGATTTAAGAAAATTGTTGTAGTAGAAACAAAAGTAGATTCTAGAACATGCGAAAATAATTCTCTTCCTTTTTGCTAGAGCATTTTAGCATTCATTGTAAATAATAACCTCTTGGAATCCTAAAAAATATTAAAATTATATATATATATATATATATATATATATATATATACATGAATGAAAATGAAATGTAAAAATGAAAATATGGAACCTAGCAAGTCAAAAAGCAATATCGGGCTGAGAACCGAATAAGCGGGGTTAAACTAGTTTAATGGTACCAACCTTCCCCCTTAGCAACTTGGTAGGCTGAATTGGGAAATCCAAATTACAAAAGAGTTCAATGATTAAAAAATGCAAAAAAATTCAGTGATAAAATCTACAAAAATAAAATCTATAATTCTAAAAATTATCTACAAATCAAAATATAAAAATTACTTACCAAAAATTCAAAGAAATGAAGATTCAAATATGTGAGTAGTAAGACGGAATTTTCTTTAAGCTTCAAGATGTATATCACATACTCAATATGAAAAAAATATAACACATCATCACATATAAATTGAAAAAAGATTTAAATCATTGTTTGATTGGTAATAAAATGTAAAAGTTACAAACAATTGGTTGGTAATAAGTAGTATGGTAAAGGAGTATAATGGTCCAGAGAGTGAGTAAAAATGTAAGCTGTGTAAATGTAAATAAATAAATAAATTCTTCACGGCTAGACCACTAACAAGCCGACTTTGTGGACCTATTGTTGTGTGGTGGATTTGAAAATGGATCACGATTTGCAAAGATGTTTAATATATTTGTGATGTATATAAGTATTTAAGAAATTTATTGGATAATCATGATATAAACAGTTGTTGAAGAATTTTTTAATATTATTAAACTTGTCTGTTTTATGTGTGGTTAATTTGTTATCACGTAATAAAAAGCCTAATAAAATATTCCCATAAATAGATCGGTGTAGATTACTGTTCCAAAAAGAAATTTTGATTACATGGAATTCGAATCTCTCTATTTTATCATAAATATTACTAATTAGTCTACTGTCAACAATTTGCAAATCAAGATCTAGAAATTCTACTGCATTAGAATTAAGATTAGTTTTTAATAATTTGAGATAATTAGGGTAAAACGAAACATTTGGTTTAAATTCCTCAGTTTTACCTAAAATAATTAAATCATCTATGTAACGATAAAGAAAGTAAGAATCATTGCCAATCTATTTTAATTCATAAAAATGTAAATAAAAATTGGCCAGACAATTACCAGCTGGACCTCCCTGAGGGAGACCCTGAATTTGCTTATAGAGATTTTGACCGAAAACTATAAAATTCTCTTGTAATACTAGTTTAATAAGAGTAGTGAATTTTTCACGTTTTATTGTTTGATTAAAATGATATTTTTTGTATAAAAATGCAAGAACTTTAATTAAATCTTGAATAACTATTGAGTTAAAAAGGTCTTCAAAATCATACCCATGTATAGAGAATACCTCTTGTTCTTTCATGACAATTTCAAAACTATTTTTAATAATAGCAGAATTTTCAATATTGTCAATAGATTTTTGAAGAATTGATTGTAAAAGTTTGCCAGATTTAGTGATATAGGTGTTATATCCATTCGTAATACTTCGAAATTTGACAGGATTTTTGTGAAATTTTGGCGTTAAGAAAATATATGGAAATTTAATGTTTGTAAGATGTAACCCCAACTTCTTATTGAATGCCAAAAGACAATTATTTATTGCTCTGTTACTATATTTGGATAACTGGAAAGCATTATTATTCATTACATGTTCACTCAATAATTTATGATAGTAAAATTTGCAAATAATTGCATAATTTGCAGGAACCTTATCTACATAAACGATAACAAAATCCTTCTGCTAATCATCTATATCAAGTTTTAGATCTTTAATTGTAATTTCCCTTTCCACTTTAAAATTCAAATTTAGAATTTTTTTCAAACACATGACCTAAATTCGTCAAATGCCTCAATTGGCAAACCATATTTAATTGCAACCTTAAGAATAAAATTATCAAAATCATTAGTAATTTGTTTTCTTACTACAAGGTTACTATTAGTAATCATGAGCCTGAATCCAGTTCCTTTATTGAAACCTCTCAATAAATCGCTTTTAACGGTGTTCATGTTTCCCGAAACAACATGTTGATGGAATGAATCAACATATTGTTTGTAATCTTTGCATTTACATACTTGTGGTGTTTGTGATTCTGAAATATTATTGTAATTAAAATAGATCTACCAATTTTTTATTGTACTTAAAAGCTCTTTTTATCCTGATATTTTTAATTGGAAATAGGACCATGTGTTTTTGAAACACACCAGAAAAATTAATTTTATTAAATGATTTATTCATAAAGAGAAAGGTGCAATATTCTGCAATATATTTTTCATCAATATTCAAATCAATTTTCATTTTATGGCAAAGATATCTACATATATCTCCAATGATATGAAATCCTTGAGAATCCGGAATAACTTCATTATTCAAAATATTCGTGAAAATCTTTACCTCTCTTTTATTAAGTCCGAACATAAAGTGCTTAATATGTCCTATGAGATAGTTCTTTTCAAATTCTAATCCCAGTTGAAACATTTTTTTCTTTAATAGTTGACAAGTCTCTTATTTTTCGATTTCTACGTTTTCCTCTAGAAGTTCTAGTTAATTTATAAGGATTATTAATCATGCAGAATCCTTCTTGGTAATAAAATACTTGGTTTTTTTGCTTATTTGCGTTTAATACATTTTTATTGTTCCACATTACATTTAGTCCATAAGGGTAAACAGTACCATAAAAACCAATGTAAAAATTCTCAAACCATAATCTTTCTTTTTAGTTGGGTACAATTTTAATAATATATATTTTAATAGTATTAAATTCATGTGAATTAAAATGTTTAATTTCTATCCGGCCTATATTTTTACGACTATTAAAGTGTTTTGCATCAGATCTACGCTGATTAATTCTAATATTTATAGTTCCCGAAGTTTGCCCAACATAACTAAATATATAATATATAATATATAATATATATATATATATATATATATATATATATATATATATATATATATATATATATATATACATATATATTTCTAATTACTATTAAGAAAGTAAAGTTCAATTGCATACTAATTGCTTCACTTTCAAATTAACACATCCTAAAAGCATTTTCTTTACCGAAATATATATATGTTGTAGAACAGCTTGGGGATGGTGTGGAATTCTGAAGAGTTGAGTGTCTCTAGTTGAGTCTGAGAGTTACTCTAATCCTCACCACTTGACTGTAGCACAAAATTACGAGGTGTGATGCCAGTACTCCTAGTATTGCTTTTAAGAATGCGAACTTAATATAACCATTAATCGTTAATCAATCACTGTAAAAGATTTAAACAGAGTTCTTACAACGGATATTAGCATTTTACTTATTATTATAATTTATATTAGTTTCATTAAAATACTTTCTTTTAATACGATTAATTTAGTATTTATCATCAATTTTTTAACAAACCATTTTAACCCATTTTTGTTCTCTAAGAAGTTGCTCAAATTTCTACTGATGTAATTGTTTCTGAGGATAGTATGATTTAATAAAGAAAAATAATGAATTTTAAAATTAGAAAAAATAAATTTTGTCAGAACTATGGAAATAAATAAATTATGTACTTAAACGAATTCAAGATTTCTGTAATTCTTACTATAGTATTACTGAAACTGTAATTCTAATAAATGATATTTTTTATCTAGCAAACGATATTTACTCATATGTTTGTCTTCCACATGATAAATATTCCTTCAAATTTATGAACTTAACCTCATAGAATTCAATATATATATATATATATATATATATATATATATATATATATATACAACATAATTTTCAATTGTTTTGAAAACACAGATGCCTATTCGAAAAGCATTCAATAAATCTTTTAAAAAACAGAATTTGATTAATCCTGGAATATATGAATGATTTCAATTTGATTGCTTTTACAGATTATCTCAGCTTCACTGTTCAATGTTATGGTATCTCTCTACAAAGCAAGATAATTTCAATCTTCGACTGCTTATCCCGCGATTTCTACGTGTGTCTAAAGTGGAATTTTTACATCGATAATTGAGTTTTCTAGACATCTCTTTCTGTGATCTAACTCAATATTTAAAAAACATTTGAAACAAATTTTACGCTACTATATTAAAATCTCCAAATATATATAGATTTCAAAATGCAGTAATAAATACATGTTTTTTTAAGAAAACATGTGAAGAAAATTGAGCAGTTAAAAGGAAATAGCTCTTGTAACAGTTTTTTATGACGTCCATGCAAACAAAATTAAGCTGTGTATAGTCTGTAGAGGTGATCCAAACTGATATTTTTATGCAGTAAACTCCATCGCATTAGTTCAAATTTTGTTATATATATATACACTCAGGAACATTGAAAATGGTGCACCGAGAAGAAAGCTAGCGCTACAATTGCTAAACTTTTCATGGTAGTTGAACGATGTTCCATATGAGAATAATCCAGGTTTGGTACCAATGCGTCTGACAACACATCTTGTAGTGTTGTTACAATCAAGCGTTACGTTTTATATAAACCGTCACACGTGGAGATTTTATGCACATAACGGTCAAATTCCTACTCTAGGAGCGAAGAATCCCTCGTAGACGTATTAGAAGACACTTTTTCTCACAGTTAAGGGAGTTTAAGAGAGGCCTGATAATCGCGGCATGTAAACAGCAAGTTAGTCGACTTTCTTGTTCGAAAGGTCGATCGTTCGGAAGGTTTCGTCGGATTGTGTTGGGAGCAATGGACTCGAGATGATATCCATGAGCGGAGAACCGTGCATCGAGCGACCAGGAAGACGATGAGGAGAGAGGGTCGAAGGGTCGTGTGGTAAGAACTCGTGATTCATTCCACGATATAATAAAATGTAAACCTACCAGTTGTCCTATAAACTATTTCAAAGTATGTTCCGAAAACGAATCTGTAATTCAAGCAAGTTTTTGGTATACTGCTTTTAATTCCAAAACATCGGCAAACCCGTCTATAGTGGTGTCAAGACAGAGTGACGTGGAATGCACCAGATTGAGAAAACGGGGTGTTTAGGGTTGAATACCTGTTCGTATTGGGGACAGACGATAACCTCGTACAGGTGTGAAGGCGCCTTAGTTAATGATATAATTTCCCCACGCCGTCTCAAGATCCATGTAATGCTCCGGAGAGTCATGGAGTATGATCGCCGGTCCACTTTAATTGTGGTACGTGGAACTTCAAAAGCACAGCTTTATGTTGATGACATTCTTCAAATCCACGAGGGACCTTTCCCTAAATGGTCTTCCAAGGGCAATTTTCAGTAAGATAATGTTCGTCCACATGCAACTGGAGTAATTCAAGACTTCTTACGTCATATTCTGACTCCTCCATGACCTTCCCACTCACCAGACGTGTCTCCTACAAAGCATTTGTGAGACCTGCTGAAACGCCAGATCACTGTATATATGGTTTGGAGGTGACAGTTCAAGGTTTGTGGGCCCATCTGCCTCAGGATAACATTCAATGTCTAAACAACTCAATTCCGGATCTTGTTGCGGTATGTATTGCAGCTGGAGACGGTCCGATGCGCTACTAAAGTTGCACTGCATTTGTCGAATTGTATACACTGTATTTGCTTTGCTGTCTTGATTATGGGATCAAGTGTACCATTATGTGTAAGAAATTTCATTTCAATGCGAAGCTCCCTTCTTGGTGCGCTATTCTCAATAATGTTGATTGTGCAACGATGTATCTTATTACTTTTAAATTCATGTGTAATTATCCATGTTTCAAGAAGTATTCCCCTATCTCTAAGGTGACCAGATTTTAACATTCAAACAGCGGGATACCATTGACGGGGTGGGGTTCTTGATTAAAAATCTGGTAACTAAAAATACCTACCTTTAGTACTTAAATAAATCACAAGCATAAATCATCTGAATAGCTTATTTGTTGATATCACTTGTTTAACTAGCTCTAGCACGCAATACGATGTGTATCGTAAAAGCTATGCCTCATTCAAGAAATTATAACCCAATATATTCTAACAGAAAAAAATTAATATCGGGGTCTCTCTCCCATTTCTTTTTTGAGGAGATATAACATAAGAGTAGTGAATGTTGTGAAATCGTGGCGGACGTTGATCTCGTCGAGTTGTGGGTTGGAATGCTGACACCACCCAAGATTCGCCATATAGCGGGACTGATTCACTTTATATCTGTTGAGGCTTCGAGTCCTTCCGTTGGCATGATTGGAAATTAAGAGATAGAGGAGTTGTTCTCGTTACTTGACCAAGGTTCACAATTACGAGGTCATTGCCCAATAGCCTTCATGTTTTTTCGTAGTGCGATATTAATAAATAATCTGTCAATTAATCTACAGTTCTTACATCAGACACAGGCTTTACAAATCAACGCACAGACTGTAGGTTCACACGCATATTGATCAGAGTGTAATTTTTAAAAAATAATTGGACACGATACATAATTTACTTTCCCTTTTAACAAGAAATGAAAAATATTGAATCTAAAATATGGCATTTGTTACCGAAAAAAGATTGGTTGCATAATTTATCTCCTTCAAAAAATAAATAAATAAGTTTCCACCTGTTATGTAGAACATCTAGCAACCTGAATCTAGGATGATCATCGCTTTTTTACCCTGATAAAAGAGTTTTCATTTAAAATTTGACCACTTATAAGAAAATAGAACGCTCGTTATTATCGTCAGCAATTAAGATAAGGAGAGCTTTCATTAATAATAAAGGCATCTAATTTTTAAGTTAACCGAAGAAAAAAGTACAGAGGAAAAAAATTATTGCGATAATCGAAAGAACGAAAAATCTCATCTTTTATGCGAGTAGCACTGCTTTTGTTTACGAACAAGGACCATCTTCGTGTTAGGATATTATAAATAAAGAAACTGCTTTTTATTCTTTTTTAATATTATCGCCTTTTACAAACACAAGGAATATGTCAATATATAATATTTTTTGTACATTTTTATGTTACCGAAAAAATGACCTATATAACGCTTCCCTGTTACCTAACTCACTGCCATCATAAATTACAAATTTCAGTTTCTAAAACTCTAACCACTGACGTATCTAATTTCAATCACTTAATTCAGTCACCGGTGAGGAGTCCAATCACTTACTTATTTACACTATCAAGAGAAAAACTTTCTATCAGTTCACGGTACTCAACACATTTACTAGAAAGTTTTATGTAAATTGTAAATATTAAGATTGTACCAATGATCGTGTCCAAATAAATGATTATGAAGTTAAGGCGAAAGTTCAACTTCTGCAAAACAGAGTGTTGCAGTTTTGCTCCGGCAGTATCGTATTAGTTTTCAATCACACAAATGTATACTCAGTGCATCATTCAATTCCTTCACACTCCAGCATTTTTTTCACTACTTTCACCTATCTCCTACATCCACGTTTTACTCTCACTTCGTTACACATGTTTAGTCTGATTAATTTGAGTAGTCAAGTTTCATTTCATTAGGTCAAGGTTTTTAATTTTTGTAATTTAATTTATAAAGAATCTCCAAAAGAATTAACAGAAAAACGCGAATAACGCACTGTTACAATTGTTAGATTATGTTCTCCTTCAAAAAGACACGAAGCTATTTCATTTTTAAAAAGATTGTTCACTTCGTATTTTAATAAAAAATAAAAGGCATGATCATTATTATTGTTTTTAATTAAGAGAAGAAAAACTTTTTTCTATGACATTTCTATCCAATTCTTACATAATCTTACGTAAAATACTACTAGAAAATTATAGAAGTCTGCAAAGAAAAGAAACGCCTCCATCTATAACATGTGCTTGAATGTAAGAAAGGGCAATATTTTTTTTAACCTTTAGTAAACCAAAGGAAAGTCTTCATTAATCGTGTATTGCACTTCTTTATTCACCGAAAGAAATGGCCGTTTATATGGTTCTCGCCGTTTATATGGCCGTTTATATGGTTATGGGAAGCTGCGACTGTGACTAGAATTAGAGACTGTAACATGAAGCAGAGACAGCGTTACGAAGCAACAATGGGACAGGAAGTAGCAGCTGTGAAGTAGCTGCAATGCCAAAAAGAAGTGACTGCACAGTTAATGAAATAGCGAGCATATTTCATATAAAAAAAAATTGCAAATTTATAATACGCAAGTTGTTTCTTTAAATAAGTAATTAGGTTAAGTCATTAAAAGATATGACAGAATTTGTGGGTTTTTGTACGGAAACAAGATATTACTCACAGAATAAATTTCATATGCGTAGTACTATTACTTATCCTATTACGCGAAATAACATAAGTATTAGTAATACCGTCCCTAGTGTCAACCGAGTATTATGTCACGAGCTAAGAAAAAGCTTATGTTATTGCAAAATATTAAATTTAACTTGACTTAAAATAGTTCAGTGTATTATTCTAATTTAAAAATAAGACTCCTCATGATAGTCTTAAGAATAAAAGGGGTGTCACTGGAAGAAAATTTTAAGAAATTAAATAATTTGTCATTTATTTTGTATTTCTTATTGTGTTATGAATACCCTTTCCTATTTGTATCCAGTATTACTATATAATGGATTGCAAATTCTTAGCGAAGACGTCCACTAATCAAGAGTCAATGGGAAAAAAAGCAGTTAAATTAATAAAATCTGGGTACTGAGTTAAGATTGCCTTTGGTTATTAGAAATCGTCACCATTTTCATTAGTACCTTTAGAAAACGCGTCTGACATTAGATACTGAAGCTTTAAAAGTAATTATTCAATAATAAAAGTATGCAAAATTGAATTTTTATATTAAAAATTAAAATGTTGAACAAATGTTAACTATGGAAACTATAAAATTCATTATACACTAAAATGGCAATTATTACAACGATTTAATATCATGTGCTTCGTTAGTAAATAAAGAAAACGAGTTAAGATTCGAGATTTGTTGCTGTTGGATATCACTGCATATTTGCCTTCCCTTCCCACAACGTAAAATAGATTGTACCGCGGGATACAAGCTCCGGCTACGCATGCGCGCAAAGGATGGCGAAGTTCTCTCCTAACTAATACGTCACTACTACTCCTACTTTTGATGCTGCTGTATCTCTAAGCATGACTAGGCTGCCGCTCTAACTTTTATGTATGTCTTTTTTTTTAAAATAAACCAACTTTTCATAAGTGTACCATAGTTCTCACTGCCTTTACTTCCGACAATGGTTATGTACCCAGGAACTGAAACGATGAACCATTAGCGGTGCACATTACGATAGAATCTATCTGAAACGGCACATCAATTTTGAGCTACGCATTCCTGATAAAAAGAAAAAAAAAGAAGCTGAAAATGATTATGGCGCAACTCAATGCTATAAAGAAGCTGAACAAACAAAACTAGGGTAAGCGGAAGCTGCAAATCGAAGCGATCTTGATAAAAAATGACCACTGGGATTACGTCAACTGTAACGATGCTAAGCCTAACGAAGGTGCAACGCCCGACGCCATTGAAAAGCTACAAAGATGGACTGAAACCGATCGAAAAGCATGTGAGGACATTATTTTGTCTATCGGACCAAGTGAACTTTGTCATATAAGACATTGCACACCTTCAAACGATGTTTGGAAAAAGCTAAAAGCTGTATTTGAATCTAAAGGATCTGCCAAAAAGGTTTCTCTACTGAAACAACTATTGTTCCGGAGAATGACCGACACAGAAACAATGTCGGATCATCTTGAAGAATTTTTCGACACAGTAGATAAAAAGAAAGAAATGGAGCTGGATTTTACCGATGATCTTGTATCCATTTTACTTCTATACAGCATTCGAGACTATTTCGAACATTTCCGATGTGCCATTCAATCCAGAGACGAACTGCCGAATCCTGAAATTCTCGAAATAAAATTGCTGGAAGAATTTTGAAGCAAGAAAAGAAAAGATAAATCCTGCTTCACAGTGTGCTCCATTACTCCTACTATTGCTGCTGTTGAATTTCTAAGCTTGAAGCTTAGATTGACGAGCTTTCTTTTACATATGTCTTTTTATAAATAAACAAACATTACATAATTTTGCCATTACAATTACTCACTGCGTTTACTTCCAACAGATGCTTAACCGTAGTTTGCAAGATGTAATTAAGCTTACATTTCAAATAATGGGAATTTAGTAAAACTGCCAAACGAATATCATAGAAACTTCTACGAAAGATAACATTACATAATAAAACAACTGCATATTCATTTTTTGAAATAACACGGCTCAGTTGTGCAAATATTAATAACTATCTGTACCTTTAATTTTTATTTTAAAAAAAGAATTAGTTTCTTAAGTCTTTTACAAAATCTTATTTACTTTTGTTTATTTGGCATTATTATTAGGATGAAAAATTAATACGGACGAAAAACTATATCTTTAGTTCAAAAATAATGACCATTACTTACATAATTTATTTCTTATGTGTTTTAAAATTCATTCATTCAATAAAATAACTGCAGTCTTGAAATTTTTGTCCGTTATTCAGTTTCAGCTTAATTTGAACCAAAATCATAAGAACTGATGAGGACATTAGGTTTTATTAGGATTAATTTACAAATTCAAAATAAATATTCCCTCTAAAAAGATATGATCATCCTGAAATAAAAGAAAATATATCGTACTCCTATTATTTAAAAAAGGAAACAACTTTTACTTATAATAACATTACAAATATATATTTTTGCATTAGCACTTTTTTGTTTTAAACACCAAAATACAGATTGAATAACAAGAAACAAGTTTTAAATTTTCCATTAAATTCCATTTTCATATTTCAATTTTACATTTTTTCCAGTTTCAATTCTTGACTTAATAACAAATTTACATTTAACATCGCATTATACAAACACGAATATAATGTATCTCATGGGAATTTTTCTGATTATTTTCTTACATATAAAAAGGAAAATTCTAATTTTGCATATTATTTACTTATAAGGAATAAAAACTTAAAAATTAATTGCTTTTCATAAAATGATACTACTTTCTTTATAAATGTATATAAAAAGCTTTATAAAAATAACCAGAATCTTAAATAACACAAATGTCCTGAGTGAAAGCAATAATTCGGGTTTTGTTTATTAATCATCAATATTTATAATACTTAAACAGGAGAACTTTTTCCTTCAATCTGTCGTATAATTGTCTATGAAAGGCAAATTTCAGAAGTCAGAGTTAATGGAAAATATCCACCCGAGAATTAGGTAATTCGCAGTAAAATATTATCTTTCATTAATGCTTTTCTTACTGCTTTTCTACGTATTCGAATATAAAAAAATTAGTAAAAGAGTTTCCAAAAAAGAAATCGATGAGTAATAATAAATCACAGTAAAATTATAAGAAATTTCATACATTTAGAACCATGTATTTTATGAATATTATATTATGTAATATTCATAAAAATAAGTAATAAAAATTTATTTTTGAAACATTTGTTTCAAATCATTTTCTAGTCATTTGAAGCAGTTTCGACCAATTAAATATTATTACAATTAAAATATTAATTAAACGCATTTAAAAATTTGTTCACATAATTCAGTTCGTTTTCTAGAATTTCAGTACTTTGCGTGAATGTCAAATTAAATGCATTCTTAGAGTTATATTCTTAGTAACTATACCTATTTGAAGTTTACTTTAAAAGCGTGCGTTCTCTTGAAGAATAAAACTCATTTAGATCTAGCTTGACGAAAATTCATTTGTATTTCTGAAGATCAGTGCAGTTTCTATTGTTCATCAAAATAGTTTATTTCGATGCTGTTTATAAACAAATAAGTATTAAATACTTAAAATGCATACTATGTCGATCATTTTGAAATAGTGCTTAACATGATAGCTTTTGAAATAAGGAAACAAAATTTTTCTTAAAATGTTGAATGAACATAGAAGGATGCATTCTACATGAATGTTAAATGAAAAATAAACACTTTGAAAACTGATCTTATTTACGAGCTGCCAATAATACGGAAGACAATGTTTAAACTGCTCGGGAGGGAAATTAAAACATAAATTCTTTGTCTGTATATGTATGAAAGAATAATAATTATTTCAGTAAATTCTTTCACATGAAAATCTTCTTTTAAAAAATGTCTAACTATCCATTATACCCTTGATGCATATGTAAAAATGATATTCAAGTATACGTAAAAGAGAGCTTTGTACATGCTCCAATGTAAATTCGGAAGATTTTTAAATATATAAATGTGTGTCTATTAAAATCTGGTTGAAATAATACATCACCAAACAGAATAATATCCATTAGAAATAATATATTACTTCATTTATGGACATTTTATGCAAAGAATAGGACAGTCTCAAGACGAACGAAACTCTATAATGCAAAATTGGTGTAGTAATCTGTTTCATACTGTATAAAGTGAAAAAGGATTTTAAACGCTTTTCGTGGTTATTATTCTAGAGTATATAATTAATTTACTTATTTGTAGTTTTTGTTTTCCTTTTCTAAGTATTTTATCGATGGAATATGAAATAAATATTCTGCATTTAGTACTGAATTTATTTTCCGCAAAAAAAGTCAAAACTGTATTCCTATTTGCAAATCAAGAAATACGAAATTCCATTCGGAATAAAAATTAATAATTTCATTCTATTTTCGTGCGGAAAGAAATGAAATTAAGAGCATATTACAATTTTGGAATAACAACGGAATCACTTTTTCTTGAAATCATATAGGATTCTGAAATACTCACAATATATTTATAATGACGAGTATTTGTGGTATAAACTCAATGTAAATGCATTTATTTCTATATTAGAAATACTCTTCAAAATCATCATATGCCCATCTTTAAGATTTTGTTCTTATATATCGATTGTTTGATAATTTTCATAAGTGTAATTTGAAGAAAATATATGTTATTCTGGGAAAATATGTGTTTTGTCACAAGAGGATCTTGTACACTAAAAGTGTCGAAAATAATTTTACTAGATTTCATTATTTAGAACCGATTTCGCGTTAAGGGGTTAAAGTGTGCCGCCTTCCGTGTTTCAGTCATTTGTAGATAAATTTGATTTTAGTATAAAGATATTTGAAAAATGGTGCATTATAAATATTTATATGCTTAAAAAATATTTTGACTCTTTCAAAAAACTATTTATTTAGCTTTTTGCGAAGATAATGATCTAAAATAATGTTTATTATAAATATTAGAATATAAATATCACTTAGTGTTCCACGATTTCAAATGTGCGATATCATCATTTATTGTAATAGGATATAGTCTTATTTACTTGAAATGCCAAAATATTCACCTTTAAAATTGTGAAAGCTATATAAGTTATTAAACAAAACACGTTTCGTGACAATGGAACAAAAACATTAATAATTTTTTTATAATGTTGACAAGTTATCTGCGTACCTAAAATTTTTTCCATATTCGAAGCATATCTACCTCAATCTCTTATTAATATATTTCTCTATAGTCGTCCCCATATTTCCTATTTAGTTTTAAGAAAGTTAGAATTAGAATAAAAGAATCTAAATTCCTTCTAAGAAAAGTATTTCTTACGGTATGCCATTTTTTTACGCAAGGTGAATTATCCAACAACAGATGCGTGGTTGGTGAAATTACCAAAACCAATTGTTTGAAATTCGGGCTGTTTTGAATGTGTTATATACCGTTCAATAGATTTATTTCTCCGCTTTTAATCGTTTTTAACATATTTCTACATATTTTCAGAAAGAAAGAAAACACTAATAAAGCTATAGCTCCTCAATTCATCTCATAATTGACAATGGGATAATCAACTTGAAATGCGCGGTTGGATGCCAACCAGATGCATTAATTTTGAAAATCCTCAAACACAATCTAGGGCTAGTTAAAAACAACTAATCTAATTAAAATTTTGAAACTTCTAATTTAAAAATATTTCTAAGTTGCTGAAGAGACAATTCAATTAGATATAAAAGAAATGTTTTCTCATCAAGAACTCAACATGCATTCCTGAAATATCTTCTTAGATAAAAATATTTTCTAAAGTAATTAGAATATAAATTTGGTTTTCAAAGGCTTTTATATCCTTTTGAAGAAATAATTGTTTAAGAAAAATACATTTCTTTATTAAAATCAAATATCTTAGATCATTAATATCACTATTAAAATCTGGTGAATATTGGAGAAAAAATATCAAAACCTCTCAGTTATAAACCGTAAGACGTAGAACAATATGACCGTGTTTAGTTTAAAAATTGTTAAATAAAATCCTTTTTTCTCACATTAATGACGACTGCATAAAAGTATGAGGCAAAAAAAGGGAAAACATATATCTTAAAAACCTTATTAACAACATTTCATTATTCTTAATATTTATAAGAATATTTAGAAACTAAGACATTTACTAATGTTTTAGTACGAAAGCCAAACATTTTGTACACAAGCAAATGACTTCTTTACACTATTTAAATTTTAACGAAATATTTTCTAAGTCACTAAGATCAAAAAAGTCAAAAGCTCTTCAACAGTAATTTAAAAAAAACGTTGTAAAGTATAATTTTATTTGAAAAGAGTTTGTACACTTTTTCGTAAAAGAATATTTTTGAAATACGCTGAATATTTGTAAAAGATCCAGTAATGGTGAAATCGCATGCTTATATTTCACAAGAAAACAATGTATTGGAAAGGGAAAATTCAAAAATGCTCATACGAAACGACTTACTACGTCATAACAATATTCTGAAGTAATAGAAAAATGATTTCAAAATTTTTTTAAAAAATCTTGAAAAAAAAGTTAACATTTTTCTTCAAATAAGTAGAGTTATACTTTCTTATGATTTTACATATGTATTTAATAACATGTGAATGGTATAGTTACAAACACTTCGTTTTGTTATAAGATACATTTTATTCCCTCTTTAGAGAAATCATATTTGTAATGTTGTATTTTTAGAAATATTTTTTTATTATAAACAAAAACGTTTTATTGTTTAATTTGAAATATATTTTAAACAGGTTTTTTGTAACTACAAATCTGATAAAATTAAAGCAAGCATCTTTTTAAATGTTAACGCTATTTTTATCATTTCATTATTTATTTATTGTTTATATATTTTTTCGTTCATTATGTTGGAATATTGCAACAATAAAAATATGAAAAACTCCTGCGCTAAATTTTGTTTTGTTTTTGATATTTTGGACGAAAAACCAAAATTTAAAAATTTAATTAAAATAAGATTGTATACAAAATTAAACATTTTTTGTTAAGTTCTAGAGTTTTTGCTTTCATAAATAGATTTAAATATTTAAATTCATACGCTTATTTTAACTATGCGTAAGGCTTAGATGTAGAATAAGGGTCACGGTAGTAAGGTAAGTGGTCATTGTCGCGGACACACGAAGGCGATTTTCATCGAATTGTGGGATCGTGCCTTGACGCCAATAAAGACCCGTATTGTAGCTGGGGCTGATGTCTGTCGTGGCTCAAAGTTCTCCCGAAGGCGTAGTGTGGAAGTTAGGAAATGAAGGGGCCAGCTTAGGTGTCATCCTCTTTACTTGATCGAGGTTAAAATTTCGAGGTCCGTTACTAAACAAGCCCTCGAGTTGCTTCAAGTGCGACACTAAAAGAGCAATCAATAGAAATATAAAATATAATTCAAATACATTTTAATAAACCTTCAATCATGAAACCCTTAATAACTATTCCGCTTATCTTGTATCTTTTTCATTCAAATAAAAAGAATATTATATCCTCAGATAGAAAAATAAATATAAGGTTAATAATATTTCTTTCTCCTCAGTTGAGTGAGAAAATAAATCTATAAGCAAACTTTTTTCTCAAAAAAGGGAGAAATCTACGGTATGTACAGAACTTAAATAGTACAAATAGCATAAAGTAATACAGAAAATCAATTTCAGTTGTGTCACAATTGTTAATAGCGACATTATTACCACTTATTGCATTGTGATATATCTCAAATTGTAAAGTTTCCTTCATTATTACCCTGTTATTTTTATTGTTATAAAGAAATCTCGAACAAAAGATGATAATCATTCCCTAAAGTAATTTACAAGAAAAAAGAAATTAGCATACTACAAGATGGAACGAATTAAACACAATGAATAAAAATAATGAATTTTTAATGGCATGGTAATATTAATTTAAAAAAAAAAATGACATGAGCTCTGTCAAACTAATGTAACACATCGATCAATAACTCCCGAGTCTAACTTTGAAAACAACATTTTTTTTGCAATTTTTTTTTTTTATTCATCAACATAACACCTTTTGTTAATCACCTTTTAGGGTGATACAATCTTTTTTGTTGCGAGTAAATAGCGATAAACAGCTTTCTGAATCATCGACTCGTTGCTGTTTTTGTTCCATCGAAAGCAATCGCGGCACCCACTTGGAAAAAACCTTTTTCACTTCACTTTAAAAAACCTTTTTCCTGGTCCGATCGACTTAAAATTTTGACACGTTTCAAGCAAAGGTTAGTACTCTAGAAAGACCTGGTTACTGGTTTACTACGAGCGCCATCTCTGGGTTAGTCTCGGGAGTTATTGATCGATGTGTTAGCATAACCCTGAGTCAAAATATTTTGAGAAACATTATCTGCTTAATAATATAGTGAACATATAACAAATTCAAATTTCTTCTTTGTGTGTGGATAGCACAAAATTATTCCATGTTTTCACTGAATGCTTCTGGCTTTATTTGAAAGCATTTTTAAGTAAAATGAAACATTTTTTCTCTGTTTATTTATTTCTTTAAAATATATATATATTAGATATTACAGCACATTTACATTTTTTAAAAGCAAGCATTTGGCGCAATAAATTTATACATATATTTGAAATAAATATTCTAAAACTAAAGAGTGAAAAAGAAATGACGTATTCAAAGTTAAATAAAATCTGAAACGAAGACTCTCTCACATTCACACAATATGAAACTTATAAGAAATTTTGTACAATGTACTTAATATCCAAGTGCTAGCGTGCGTCTGGATTTTGAAGTTTCGCAATGCATTAGAACATCTATAAAATAATAGACTAACGTTTTAAGTACACTTGATTCCTATACGCATTCAATAAAAAATGGTTATATATAAATGTATATGAATGTTCTACGTGCATTACAGGATTTAATGTTCTAAAAAATTTATTTCTGAACAACACAATAACGAACAACTCATTTCAAGAGAGGAACCATGTAGGTTTATTTATACTATATTTCCCGTTCGTGGAATTCTTTGGACTCAATGTTTAAAGTGAACATTATTTTGTTCAAGTTGGTATCCCATCAACAAGTGGTATTCTCCCTCGTCGATTCGCTCTAGCTACGTATATACGTTACATTCAGGTGAAAACTATCAATACCACCTGTCTACGCACTAGCAGCGCTACCTATTGAAGATTTGGAGGGCCGCGGTAGCCTAGTGGTCAAGGTCGTGGACTAGCGGCCGGCGGTTTTCGTTCAGTCGCGGGTTCGATCCTTGGCCGCCAAAGACCCGCCGTGTAACCGGGGCTGATGCACGTTAAATCTGTTCGGGGCCCAAAGTCCTCCCGTTGGTGTGGTGTGGATGTTAGGAGAGGGGGGTGCCAGCTCAGGTGTCGTCCTCGTCACTTGACCGTGGTTCAAAATTACGAGGTCCGTCGCCAATAGCCCTCGTGTTGCTTCTAGTGCGACGTTAATATAAACTAAACTAAACTGAAGATTTGGAAGCGCCATCTGTTGAGACGGCTGGACAATGAGTTTATTGCCCAGTTACGTAACTTTTTTGCTGTGACGTACTCGCAATGAATTTGGATTCAGGAACAAGCAACTGTTGGGTCCATTTAACAAAAAAGAAGGAAAAAAAGTTAAATTATTTTTATTCTGTTACTGGTAAGTATTTTCGCTTCTTATATTAACGCCTCACATTACCATACGTTTAGAATACTTATCATGAACTCAATTTATGGCAACATACAGCACTAGATGAATTTTTTTTAATAATTTTTATAATAATTAAGAACAAGTTTGAATTGACGAGTGTTATATGTCATGTTCAGAGTAAAGTATAGCGTTTTACTCGATTACTTCAGGTGCGTATTTCCACATTCTATCACAATTGGCCTGTTTTCTAATATAAATTATGCGTGAAATCTTACAATCTTTTTAGTTATTAATCATAACCAATACAGTACAAAAAATCTTGAAAATTATGCCTAAGAAATGTTTTCAAATGTTTCCGTAAACATTTCGAATTAATGTATTTCAAACTTGAATTTCTTCTACACATTTTCGTACAATGAATCTCTCTAAAACCTAACATTGTTTTACATGTGCGAATAGGTATATTTAGGAGTAAAATGGTATAATAAACGCGAGTTTTCTTCCTTGAAGAGTCTTCCAAAACATTATTCTACTCTGCAGTGGAATTATATAGTCATTCTTCGATCTTCCATACTATGCACAGGTTTAAATATTTTATCTCTAGGGGCCAGAGCAAGAATCCGAACGAAAACAAAGCCAGAGAAACTGCTGTAATCCACGCAAATGAAATTTTCTTTCCCAGTGAACCATCATGAAGATTCGTAATTTTAGCGAATTTTCGACGCTGGATTGAACGAGAGCATAATCATCTATTCTTGAGCTGTTGATTAAAATTTGATGTTGTCAAGAATAGCAACAACTAACCAAGAAGCTTATTGTACCTCTCTTATTTATGAAGAATAGTTTCGAATTCAGAAACGGACTCGTTTTCCCATTCCGCTTCCGTTAATGCGTAGTGGCTTTCATTAATTTTATTTTCTTGGATTCGATAGCATCCATTAATTTTATATATAAAATTGAAGTGAAAGATTTTAAAATAGCTTCAATTACCATGTATTGCGGAAGTTTTATGTTCAAAAAATCCTTTACTTTTTAAAGAGGTATTTGTATAAGTACTATCATTTTTATTCAATTAAAATTACAATTTTAAAGAGTTCAGATATAGAAACATTGATTTCTTTTGTCATTTCAACTTATATAATATTGACTTTCTATTTTGATATTCAAAATTATTGTTTGTTAGTGAAACTCGTTAATGATCACTCGAAACGGTAATTATTAATTAATAAATGTGTGTAATCATGAATTCATGACTACTTGAAGTATCACTACTACGAATAAAAATTAATTAGTTACTCGTGTTAGTACTAACGCAAACCAATTTATTGTTAAGGGAATGACATAAACTCCAGAATAAACACTAAAACTGAGAGCACTATATGGAATAAACATCTTTATTGAACTATCCAATGTGCACTATCTACAAAATTTCGCATCGTAACAAAGTTAACAGAGCCATCTATAGGCGTAAACATTCTTACTACATTGATTATTCGCAATACTCTGTGGTTTTAACACTATGGAGTAGGAACACTGGAACTAATATATAATTCTGGTGTTCATTTAATGAAATAAAAGTATATTATAAACTATGATTAAAACAATTTTATTATCTGTATGTACTGTTTTAATATTTTGCAAGAGCACATGAGTCTCATGACCTTTTATTTCCGATCTGTACACATGATACTAAACCTTTTTCTTCTTACCCAGAGCTGTTTCATGAATTTGGAGCAAATTTAAAGGAAAGTACAGAAGTTAAAGCGAATTAAATTTAATTAAAGCTAGAAGGAATATAAAATTTACATAGACTAATACAAATGCACGAACATTTCATTACTGTTAAATATTATAATTAAATACATTTTTCACAACTATGAATTATAAATAATTTTTTCATCTCTAGGTTAGAAAGCTCGGTTGCACTCTTTGAGACTCTTATCCCGACAAGCATCTTATTAGATAACAAAATTATTAATTATTAGGCAATTATATGTGTCCCAAAACGTGAAATTTCATATCTAAAGCTAAACTTACAATGACAATGTAAATTATGCATTTGAAAAGAATACATCATTTACCCAAATGAAAATTATTTAGGTAGTTTAGTGTCAAATCCTTTACCTTACAGGACTAAATATTACTATTTACCACTATTATCAGTTCTTGCAATATCGCGCTGATACACATTCCGTATCAGTTTTCAAGATGCTTTAAAACCTTTGTTTCATCGCAGATATCTGCTTCTGGAGATCAGCACCATCTCTTGTACAGCTGTTGAAATCCAATGAGCATCTGTCGGGAAGAAATGTTCTTTGAAGTTGGGATAGGAGGATACTCGAGAGAGAAGTCTTTTAAGGAGGGGTGTTGCTCCTTTTCTCAATTGTGAATTCCGATTATATTTTATACTCTGATCTCCAAAAATTAAGCATAGTTGATGCTTGTATAAATAATGAAGACATTCTAAATTGGAATGGCAAGAAATGTGACATGCGAGTGTAAAACGAGTATAAAATAAAAAAAATTGCTCAAGAGAATGATATTAATACTTTTATCATAAAAAACAAAGATTGAAAGAAAACTGGGAATAAGAGCAGTTCACATTTTAATTAAAACAAATGAGAGAAAAAAGTTATGTTGCAATTTAATATCTTTAATGTACGAGTATTGTCACCTCTGACAACCAAGCAATGCTGCGAACAATTTACTATACGTGAAAAGATATGAATGAATTGTGGGTCAAAGAGTTACAAACGAGCCATAAAACTCGTCTCAATTCTGAAAGGCACCTTGGTAGCGGTGGAAAGACATCAAATTATCTCATAAGCATACCCCACACATGATCTAAGGGATTCAGATCAAGTGAATGAGTAGACCACGGAATAAGTCGGAATATAAGAGTACTCGTAGCAGTTGTCGATCAAGATCGCACAGTGAAAATCTGTGTTGTCATCTATAAATATAAAATCAGGATCAACAGAATCTCGAAACAGGCGAATATAAAGCTCAAGAACATCTCTGTATTTCTCAGCAATCACAGAGCTCATAGATATGGATGTTTGTTTGGCCGTCCTGCTCGTACCACGACTCTAAATGTCGGCGAAAATGATTCCCACTTTCTTACCATATCGTTAATCAATTAGAAATAGTGTTCAAACTAAAATGAAATTCGTCCCTAAGCATCCCACATTGGTCCACTGACCCAAACTCCAGTTTAAATTTGCCCTTTTATACGTAGATTGGAGAAGAATGCAAATTGCTGATCGTAGGCAAACAAAACAATATTATTGAGTCACCTGAAAAAGTTTGTTTGGAAATTCGTAAGCCTTTGGTGGCTGTGAGTGGTGAGCCAAGTTCTCTGGCACAACTGTCCTTCGGACGTCGCGAAGATATTTGACTTAGTGAAGGGTTATAACTCTTATCAAACATGGTATTGGTTAACATTTCCTCGTATTTTGAAACCTCTGTCAGTCTTGAGATCATGCACTGAGATACATTGGAATTTCAAGCCACTTCAGTTTATGATCGTCCGTGATCGAACGATCCAAACAATTTTCTTTTCGCAAGCATGTCCAGTAATTATCTGTGCCATCATTCATTCTGTTTAATTGTTAACAACCTTCCCTCCCGCATGAATTCAACATAACATGTCTAAACTGCTTATACCGAGAAAAGTGGTTTATCCACGTTCCGGCATGGGCAGGAGTTTTGCGCATGAAGACGTCAACTGAAATGTTTAATAAAAAGTCTCACCATCAAAAAATGATTGTTCGTGAGAGATTTCAAACTAATTCACCCTAATTAGTTTTGTTTCTTACATTTTACGAATTATACTTAATTTTTTGACGCCAGTGTATTGCAACGTACTTCTAACACATGACAGTTTCTAAATTCATTACGAAATTTTTTCTGATGATATGAATCATAAGAAAACTGTTTATTAATATAAAATAATCATGCAGTTTTGGAACAAATACATTTCGTTTAACACATACTTCACTTTCTGATCCTACATATTTCAGAATGGCTCTGATTTTAATATCAAGAATATCATAAACAATTCCAGCTGTCTGATTTTATTGGAAGGTACATTGGTTTACATTACATATTGTCGCAAAATGTTTGTTCAGATTTTTTAAAATTACATCACGGATGTTACATAACGTACCAAGATAAACTGAAATAAATTGAATCATAAGTTATTTTGAGAAAACTCATAATGTGTTATTACAAAAAGATATGCCGTAAAATCAACACTTGTTGGAAAATTTGATTCAATAATAAAAAAAATTGCAAATGTCTTCTTGTATGTTTGTTATTTTTCTGAATTGAAATAAAAAAATATTTCAAAAGAGTTGTTTATTAGCCACAATATAGGATATCAGAAATAAACAAAAATGAAAATGTGTAAATGATACCTGTAAATGTTTTTCTTCTTTATAGTTTTAATGCAGAGGAACATGTTTCTGTTGAACAGAAAACAAGAAAGTGTTAAAATACACGAATAAGGAATTACTTTACTTTTTTGGATATATTATTAATGGTCTTACATTAGCCATGTTTATTTTTAGATATATTAATAAGTATTAAATATTGTTAAAAGAGAGAAATAATCTTTGTCAGACGTAGTTTTATGTTAAACAAATTTCCCGTTTCTATGCATATATTGATGGAGGAGGCTAAGCAAAATTTCTGACGTTTCTTACGGTCACAGACTGCTTTCAATTATATAAACTTAATAATGAAATTGTCCTAAATGGATTCTTTCATAACGAGAAAAGTGGTATAAACTATATCAAAGAATACATTTAACACAGTTTCTTAAGAGTTGAATTTGAAGTTGTTTTTCATTTTTACCTAGGAAACTTCCCCACCTTCTTGGGCTTAAAACTCTCAGGTTTTATAAATAATAAATTTCTTGAAACAAATTCCATAAATTTCAAATTACAGTTTTCTATATGAAATTTGATGAACTCATTCAATAAGAAGATAATTTATAAATCAGTTTATAAAGCTGCATGGGTTAACAAATACTACCATAAAAAAAGATGGGCAGCCAAAGATTTCCCTGGCTCACTTGGCAGAGCTTTTGAACTGTAGTTTTTTCCGTCAAAGGGTTGAATACCCGCCTCTGTATTTGCATCCAAAGACTCAGCTTTTAAATTTAGATATTGTTTCTAAGACATTTGGATGGTTATAGATCTTTCTTTAATATTCCAGTTAGATGTTTCTCTATTATTCTCTGTGTGTATATAAGTGTTGAGTCCCATCACACGCATTTGTGGTCAAGCTCTTAGTTCTGTTAAGTTACTCTATTCTAGTAATAAAAATTTAATTGTTTGCAATAACGGTGTAGT
>BMAW01074103.1:0-10363 GCA_019974015.1 Nephila pilipes
ATAAATTGGGTTCCTTAGTGGCAGCTTAAATTCTCTCATTAAAATCCACTACTACTTTGACTTTTTGAGTCAAGGGAAGCTACTAATCCTCGCAAGCCCCATTAGGGAAATCATTCAGCAATAAATTAAGAGAAATTATATTTTATTCAATTTTTGCATTTGTACGAAATATAACTTAAACAGTCTGGTAGTTGCAACACAATGCTGGAGCGAAGTTATTAGCGATCAAAAGATATCGACCAGTCAGTCTGTTTGGAACCATACGCTTCTGGGGCATATATTTTAAGTTTGCTGCAGATGGATTGGCTTGTGCTATGTCGCATGATCCGCGATTCGAATTCCCTCACAGCGTCTAGTAATGCACACTCACTCTCTTCAGTAGATATGCTGGTTATATATAACTATATATTGTAACGCTCACTCACGTAAGCCAACCCGCCCTTTTATGAGCTCAACTTTGTAGTAACTCTTTCTGAACAACTATATACACTGTACAACCATTAAATAAAAAACGACGCACCAAGGAGGAGCTGTCGGAAGGAGACAAAAATGGGCGAATAGAAAAATTATGTACAGAATAGAAAATGATTAAAATTGCAGAAAAATTGAATCATTTATTTCAGTTACATAGTTACAAAGTAACGAGCTCATTAAGGTGTTGATCCATCTCCAGCCTGGATACAAGCTGCCACACGACGTGGCATAGAGTGAAAAAGCTCTCCGACGGTCTCCTGCGTATTTCTTGCCAAATTTTCTCCAATTGCCGGGCTAGATCATCAACATTCCCTGGTAGATGCAGTCGCCTTTCCGTCATATCCCAGACATGCTCGATTGGAGAGAGATCTGGCTGGCCAAGGAAGAGTTTGACAAGCTGTAAGACAGTTCACAGCAACACGTGCCGTATGTGGTCTGGCATTATCTTGCTGAAAAATAAGGCCAGGGTACTGCAAAAGGAACGGTAGCAAAGCAGGTCTCAGAATATCGTCGACGTACCGCTGTGCGTAAGTGTGCCTCTAATGACGGCCAATGACTATCAAGGGAAATGGCATCCCAGACCATAATTCCTGGTTGAGGGCCCGGATGGCGTGCAATAGTGAAAGCAGGATCGGCACGCTGCCCTGGGCGTCGTCTCAAAACATGTCATGAGCGTAGATTTCGTTCTATCAACCGTCTGTGAATGGTCATGGTGGACACTCATGCGCGGGTCGCACGTCTGATGGTTGATAACGATGAATCGGGTGCTGTGACAGCTGATCTGACAATCACTCTTTCCTACTGATCTGCTGTGACCCTAGGTCGATCGCTAAAATCCTGACGCTGAAATCTGCCTTTGTCCCCCCATTCTTGCCAGCATCTTCTAATCGCATGACGCGCGATTCTCCGATTTGCCCAATTTGCCTCTTTCAATCCAATGATATGACCTCATTCAAACTCTGACAGTTGCTCGTAATGAGCTGCGGCGAGGCATTTTTTCAGTCTTTGAAAGGTATCCTAAATCGCAATGCAATGGAAAATTTGTCCATCAGATTGAGAATCGCTCCTTATATACATCTGCTGAGTGCGCAATTCCTATGCGTTGTAGCTCCCGTTATTCATTCAAATTTTATTAATTTGCATGTTCGGTCCAAATATCTTTGCTTAAGAGATTTCATTACAATCGGATAACTCCTTCGGGGGGCATCGTTTTTTTCGTTATAGGGTGTAGTAGAAAATTTGTGCTATAGTGGAGTCAATGCTCTGAGATATTTCTATAGCAATGGGCTACAATACGAAAGGCTCAAAGCGGAATGTTCTTTGGTACTTTTAAGTGCAATTAAAGTTACATTTTTTGTTGACACCGGGGGGGAGGGCACGTGAGGCTCGTGGGTACCCCAGGCCTGAATAAGACTAGTAGTCTGCTCTCTGTGGGGAACAGATCTTGCTCTCAACCTCACATTGCTCTCAACGATTTAATATTGTACGCTTTGAGATGATTTTTTTTTCTGTCGCTAAGCACAGTTTCTCAATTCTTTTGTCATCTCTTGTTACTGTACATCTTTTTCTACCTTTTCATATTTTATTTTTGCAGTGACTGAGTCACGTTGTACGTCTTCGAACAATTCCAAGTTTCATCTTTGGTTATGTTTCCACCAATTGTTGTTCTAATTTCTTCACTAGCTGTAACCTTGTTCCTTTAACAGTGTTATTTTACGTCTCTTTCTGGGACATCAATCAACTCTTCGCACCATTTATTTAATTTTATTGGATTCTATCTGAATAAATGAAAGAAAGCTTTTTTCCATAAGTTCACTTTATTAAAAAACCACAAAATATTATCCAACTTGATAACAATCACTTAACAGACTGACAGACTCCTACTGTGACAAGTTTGGCTCTTTACCAAAAGAAAAGGACACCTGTTTGGCTCTCTAAACACTCTTGTTTGTAAGATATAATGAAGTGAAAGAAAAATACCAACCAAGTTATGTTTCCATTTTCAGGTCAATTGATCAGAACTCTCTGTTGTTAGTACAAAAATAACTAAACAATTTTATAGTTTTATATTTTTGAATAAATTGTCTTTCCATTGGTGTATATTTTGATGATATTACTTTAAAAAATGGAATTAATTATCATCAAATCTCAAAAATACTTTTTTTTGAAAAGAGATACCCACAATATTAGTCACTACTATAGATGATTACAAATATTTTTATACAGCTTATTTAATTTACTTTTGTGTTTTTTAACCGAATAACATTTTATACTTTTTATAACTCCCCTTATATTTTTGTTTTTGTTTTTTTAGTCTCTCCCCTCCCATCCAGTCTCTAACTTATTTATAGGGTTTTAAGTGTTTAAATGGTCGATAAGAAATAGAATTTTTTAAATTACAAATCTTTCATACTTTCCTTCATTGCTCTAAATGCATTTTAATGACAAACAAAATGAACAATACTCACATAGGCTAAAACACATTCGAATAACTTTCTACACTGAATAAATTTTACTTCTTTAAGACTTCCGTAATCCTTTACCTTGATCTCGAAGCCAGTTTTGCACTTTTTTTTCTTAAACCCGTTCGTTCTCGATGAGCTCCAGATGCCACGCAAAGCTTCTTTCATCAGACCAAACTGAAAATGGTCCGAGCAAAATCAAGGTTGTACGGAGGCAACCCATTTTGCAAACAGTTCCCAATGTCGATTGTGCCACATGACGTATTTAAATTTTGAACGATCCTCGCGTGAAACAAGAAATATATCCGGATCAAAACGAAATGAACTATAGACATATACTGATTAGTGCCAACCCAGAAAAAGGAAGGTTGACAAAATTCTCAATTAATAATATTAATCCTTAATTTTAAAATCTTGGCTCATGTATTATTAAATCTTGCGTACTTTCGAGTCATTTTATTTATCCCGAATCGACATCTTATAATTACAGTACACAGGATTTTTAATAAAAATACCTTCAAAAAAATTTGTCAGATAACAAACATGTTATTTGAACGGATAATTTATGAGCCGTACTTTTTACATGAAATTATCCAAGTATATTCTGTCCACAGACATCAAAGATAATATGCTATTCATATTTTTTACAGTTAGCATTCAAATAATTATAAAACTCATAGTTTTATCTGCTCATTTCATTTTAAATAATTAGTCAACGTCATTACTATCTTCAAGAAATATTAGAAAATAAAAGGAAAAAATAAAAAAAAAAATGTTCCATGCAAAGTTCTGCGAAGAGCAGATTTAGCCACCTTGGTGCTAATTTTAAAAAAAATTAAATTATTTAATTAAATGTAAAATATAAAGCAAATGATAATTTGACAAAGAAGAGGACATTTGATTGATTAATAGATTGGCCAGAAGAGATATTCAGAAAGGGTTCTCGAGCGACAATTTTGTCGTTGATTAAAACAATAACCCTTGGGGGGCTAAAATATTGAAATGGACAAGCAATAAATTATTAAATTAAATATATTTTATGCAAAATGTAATTAAAATTACACGTAGCATAAAACATATTCTATAAAACAAAAAATTATTAAATTAATTATATTTTATTCTAAATATATTTAAAATTAAAGCAAATAATATATATTTTTTAAATTGAATATATTTTAAGCTTAATTTAATTATTGCAACTGGTAACGGCAATGTAATAAATTTACGAGGTATCTAATATAAAAGTTTGAAATTCTACCTTGTCATCATATATATAATTAGAGTAAGTCAAAAATCAATAATTTTGAGAATGTTTCCAGAATGTTTTAATTTGAAATCAAAATTAAGGGAATCGAGACGCAAATGTGTGGAAATTGGTGGTTGTTTCTTATAAATGTTGCACAAGAAGTAATACGAGGGCTACTGGTGAAGGACCTCATAATTTTGAACTTCGGGTCAAGTGACGAGAACGACACCTGAGCCCGGGAATCGGTGAGTGAGGATTACTGACAAGAGCTAGAGGTGGAGTTTCAGAGAGCGCTTATCGAAGAAGCGAGCAAAATCTCTGCTACTCTGTTAATTAGCGCGTTAAATTAGCATGTCTTTTACATCAATCGCTTTTTAGCTTATTATGGTTAGTGCAACGTCATCTATAAGTCCACTTTTGAACTACTTTTTCCTGTCGTATATATATATATATATATATATATATATATATATATATATATATATATATATATATATACAATGCTGCCCCCGCCGGAATAAATGTGTTTTGTTCTTGAATCGAGCTCATTATTGGACAGACGCTGTCCAAGTTTCATGACTTACTGTCTTTTTTTTTTCCTGTGCTGTACAAGTCTATTTTTTTAAAAAAGATTTTTACATCTAAAAGCAAAGTCCATTTGTCTCCCACTGTTGGTCTTAGTTTAATCAAGTACCAAAATAACTCTCCCCAGGTGCTAAATCATTAATCTCCTAAACAGATTACATCTGCCCTTGAATCTGTGAAAGTAAATCACACATTTTGCCGTCCGATCCGTTTTTTTTATCGATTAAATCTGTGTAATGTCTATTGTTTTAGTTTCCTCTCACTATTGTTATCAATGACAGCGTAAAAGAGATCTTATGGTGATTTCTAAGTGCATTAATTTTCATTTTTTTTTTATCGAATACCATTTTATGAGAGGAGGTGCATATTTTTTTTTGTAAAAAGTATGATCTAAATCTCAATGCAAAGAGGGAGGAGGAGAGAGAGAGAGGTTTTATTTAGTCAAATCTGGACTTTTACTTTTTAAAAATTATTTTTGCGTTCTTATATCTTGAAATTTTCACAATTTTTTTTGAGAAAATATTTAATTTTTAAGACTTCATTAGGAAGTTTGTAAAGATTTTGAAGTCTTCTAAATAATCTTTGAATACAAATGCCCCTTTACATAGATATGTAAAATGCAAAGTAGTTTTGGCGACCGGCTATACTAAACCACATGGCACATCCTGGGTTTCTTCCGTGAGCTGGAAATTTGACAAAAATGTAAAACTCTATTGCAATTCAAGAACATTTCACCATCATGGCTGTTCACTCACAATATAGAATGTACACCTAACCAGAAAATCCACTGAATTAGGAAGCGGCTATGCACATTGTAGAGTTACGACTCATGGATCAGACGAAAATAGTAGTGGGCCGCGTCTGCAGCAAACCTAATACATTTGAACCAGATATGTTCCTGACAGACAGACGTCTCGCTGGTGTTGCTGTTCGATAAGCACCAATTACACAGCATTTAGTTGTCACGGACAGTTTTTTAAAATTACATTTCGTTCGAATACATGTAATTGAATAAAATATAATTTCTATTAATTTATTCCAGAATGTTCTTCATTTCCCTAATGTGGCTCAAGATGATTAGCCGTTTCCCGAAACTCGAGAGATGAAAGTAGTAGTTGTGTTTAACATGAGAATTTGAAATTTGAAATGGCGAAAAAAGAGTCAAAGCTTAAAAGAAGATGATAAATAGTAACCACACACACCACACACACACACACACACACACACACACACACACACACACACACACACACACACACACAAGCCACACACACACACACACACACACACACACACACACACACACACACACACACACACACACACACACACATATATATATTATGAATTTATTCAAACGTTTGTTCAACATCAGTTAAACAGTCTGAATATATGACCGAAAAGATCTTTATTTGATTGTAGCAGACTTTAGTCGGGCTACGGCCTCCAAAGGCCGAACCGAAAACACCATAAAAATCTAAGGTGATCATCAGAGGAGTGTAATAGCAAGAGAGGAGAGAATCAGAGCATAAGAAGAATTTCGTTGTGTTTGTGATTATATAGCAGGGATCTTTCATATTAAACGTCACATAACACGTGGTACAGGATTAGGGATTGTGGAGAATTTCAAAATAGACAAGGAATTTAATAGGGATTATTTTGACAGATTTATGATCGTGGGAACGTAGAGCTAACCAGTTTTATGAGCGCGTGATCTAATAAATAAAAGGATAATTTGGAATGGGATCAGGAAATAAGAATGAACTCTTTACTTTTGAAATAGGGAATGGGATAGAATAGAAAATTGCGGCTTGCAGTCATTGGGGTTTGGGTTGGACAGGCTTGAGTTATTGGTCTAGTTATGAAGATTTTAATGATCCCAGACACAGATTACATGCACAAATACATATTTGTTTCATCTTTTTTTTAAAAAAGTTTAAATTTTAAGACAACTTAGAATGGATTTCAGTACTTATCTTTATCTATACATATCGCTAATTGTGTTAGAATTTTTGTAAAACTTCTTTTAATTAATATTAATTTTCAGATTATTTTTTGATGCTCTTATGATAAAAATCTTTCCTGATATGTTTGAAATGTATAAATTCCTTATTCACTTTAATAGTAAATCACAGTTTTTGAGAAATTTGAGATAAGAATAGTTTCAAATTGCACCCAGTTTCTCTACATGCTTGCTCACGTGTTATTTGATAAATGGCCTTTAGTTGTTTTTAATGAATAGCATCGAATTTTTATTTTCTTATAAAATGTAACTGCGATCGTTTCACAATTGAGGATTCTGGTATGTGTTGAATGCTTTTAAAAATATCTCTACTTTGATGCATTTTTATTTTCTATTTATTTTCTTGTAGCATACTCTATATTTATTTACATTTTACTTGCTTTTCTTTCTGGTTCCCTCTTTCACTTTGGAAAAATCGTTTTTTATTACCTAACAAAAAGCAAATGGTTAGTAACGTAAAACTTGTTTAACCCCGCTATTCAGTCTCATGTCTGAATACGCATGCCTATCGCATTTTGTATAAAAATGGCTTCTTATTTTGCTTTTTATACACAATTATTTACTGATTAATTCTTTGGTTTTGGTTTGGTTGATTTTGATTTTGTTTTAATAGTACTTCAAAGGTTTTTAGTAAAAGTTATATATATAAATTATGATATAGAAAAACTGGTTTTTAGAAAACTAGGTATTAATAATTATGAAAATATTTATCTGAAATTTTTTTAAAAAAGCAATCAACCATCTCCAGGACAGATTTATACTTAGTTATGTATTGTAAACAAAGTAGCTTAATGATCATACAATTATTTGCGGAAAATACTTCATTCATTTAACGAATAAGCCTCTTAAGAGAAATAAATTCTTTAGATTAGTGAGTAATAGCTCGAAAAATTGTTAACAGAATTACTATATTTTATAAGGAAACTCGTGGTAATAATAATAATGTTAGATTATCTCGCATTTTTAGCACCAAACTTTCATAAGAATCTTTTTAAATTTAGAACAGTAACTAATAATTTGAACACATGTATTACTCTTGCTGGTAAAAAAAAATTACAAAATATTATAGATCAGTTGAAGAGCAATAACATTATTAAAAGTAGTGCTATTATAGTCAAATATATTAATAATAGACAGATTTATGTGTTATTTACAGCTTTGATTCTGGAGCTTTTTTAAAATTCTATTGACAAAGAAGATCTTATTAAAGTTCTAAAAGAGATTTATAAGAAAATTAATATTAATTAGATGATTGCGTATGAAATATTTAATTATTACGTTATGTTAGTCTTAACTGAAAATTATACATATTTTAATAATGCGATATATAAACAGGTTAAAGGTTTTCAACAAGATGGACCTGCAAGCAACTGTTTACCCAATAATTTCATTTTTAAGATGGTAAGTTTCGTTTTATTACGAATTTTTTTTTTAAGATGCTTAGATATTTTGGAGACGTTATTTTCTTCCAAATTAATAATAAAAAAAAGTGTTAAATCTTTCTTATTTTTTCACCCAGAAGAGTTGGACTTTATTTCCTTGCCATTATTTATAGGTTAAGCATTCTTTCAAGTATATTGTTATCTTTCTTAAATGTTTTGTGGTTCTACTTTTTCCTTTTCTTTTGTTCTATGTATTAGGTAATTAAAATTATTTATTAGTTTTCATTATAATTTTTCTATAATCTAAAAAAAATTAATTTTTTGTTTTCTTTGTAACTTTTAAAATTTTCTTTTGTTTATCAAATTAACTGATAATATTACCTAAAAATCAAATTAAATTTTTTGTCTTAAATTAAAAATTAACAAAACATTTAAGTGCAAATAAGCCAGAAATTTACTTAAATACAGTTATATGAATAACATTAATTCAATACGAATATAAAACTTTAATTACAAATTACGACTAAGCCGAAATTCAAGAGTCGAGCAATTGAAATAGATCTAAGAACCTTTGTACTGAATGCAATAAAAATTATTGTGGAAAATGTATTGTAAAAACAGATTTTAAAGTAAGAAATGTTTTGAATGAAGTTTTAAATAATAAATATTTCACAAACATTAAAGTGGATTAATTTTTTTGAAAAACATTTCAATTTGGCAATCCGAATACAAATGACTCACTTCAGTAAAAGTAAGAACATAAAAACAAACTTAAATATAGAATTAAATATGCAAAATATTCATTATATGTAGAGAAAATAATAATTCGAGATAAAAACCAACGTTTTTAAAAACAACGTTTTTATATGTTGGCAAAGTTTATTAAAGAAAATTACTGAAATATTAGTTAAAACTGGTCTCAAATGTCTAAATATGGCATTGTTAGGCGAGTAAGAACGCTTCCCAAAGTTTCAGAGCTCTAGCTTGATGGGAAGTTGGTTAAATTAACGATCGAAAATTTGATGACACACATACCAAGTGAAAAACATAAAAATGCTTTAAAAAAGAAAACTTTTTATAAGCACATTAGCTTCATTATTAAACATATTATCTTTCTCTAAATTAAGTGAATACTCTTGCACAAGTATCAAAACCTTGACATTTCAAAAAGCAATAACATATTACAGGAATTATAAAATTGAAATAACAAAAATAATATTTTTGAAGTAGTAAATAAAAAAAATTCAAAACTGAAAGCAAGAGCTTTTTGAGGTTACATTGGCTTGGTTATCAAACGTATTATCTTGCTAAATAGAGCGAATACTTTCACACAAGCATCAAAACCTTGGCATTTCAAAAAGCAATATCATATTAAAGTCGCGTGACTGTGTTGTTTGGCGTCATTTCCCTCGTCCCAAGACTTCCTCTTTCAAACAACAAAGAACAGAATTCTAAGTATAATTTTTCATAGTTAAGCCAAAGTCAAAACTTCATTTTAAATTAGTTTTCCAAACGCGCTATCTAAATATTTACTCATTTATACGAATGATTCATGCGGTTAATAATATATCGTCTGCGGTTGAAAGGAATATTTTTAAAAACGAAAATAATAAAGCTCTTATTAGCGTTCTTTGAAATAAAGCACATAATTTCAAGAGTTCTGACCGCAGAAATTGAGAATTTTTCCGCTTTAAGACATGGACAGGAGAAAACTCAACTGTAAATGAACGTGTATCATCACAATTCATGAATAATTCGAACAGCGAGAGATGCAGTTTTTACATTTTAAGTCACCGAAAAAAAAATTCCACACTTAAAGTTAACTATATAATAGCTTTCAATGAACTTAAAATTTATTCGTAGAATTCCATGTCGGGACTTAAAGAAGAAATGTATATGCTTCTTATATTTTGATTTCAATAACATTATTAAAAACAATCGTTTTTTAAATTTATTAATGTTGCTTCTTTTTCATGGCAATATAAATAAAAAGGGAAAATTTCCTATCGGCATGATTCATATCAGTAGGTAAGAAAAGCCGATTCTGCGGCAAAAGGCTGCGCAGGCTGTGCAGGCGGAGGCAGGCTAAGCAGGCGGAGCAGGCTGCGCAGGCGGAGGTCGAGTTGAGTTGTTTTGCAGGCTGCGCAGGCGGAGCAGGCTGCGCAGGCGGAGGTCGAGTTGAGTTGTTTTG
>BMAW01074105.1:0-66985 GCA_019974015.1 Nephila pilipes
AACATACATATACATTATTGGCTGGCATGCATATTAATAATAATAATGCTCAAACGACAATAAACACATAATGTTGGCTGAATACACACATGTCAAAACACACACTGGCCACACACACGCCCAAACACATCATTATTGCTGAAGCTGCCAACGGATACACACACACACACACTCAAATCATACATACACACACACACAACGGCTATGAATAAGGCCGTCATGTCACACACACATTGGCTGACACACACATGGTCACACAACGACACTGTATCATTGTATCATCACTAATAATCACACACACATAGTTACTGTCAGTATATTTACCACCACACATTATTAATCTATTGCATTGGAAATCATCATCAATATGTATAACGAACAATGGATATGTATCATTGGCCATATTGACATTGGCCAGCATGTAAACATACACACACAGTCAGCCCATATTATTATTTACACATTGCCAAATTGGTTAGCTACACACACACACACATTGCCACACAACACACACACATTGGCCACACAGCTGCCATTGGCTGGCCATCATAATATACACAAATCGGGAGTTAATATGGAGCCATCAACACATATTGTTGGTTGTTATTACTGTCAACACACACATATTGGCTGTCAAACACACAATATTGCTGTCATCAACATTGGCCAAGGGCTGGCTGGCTTTCCTTCTCTGGCTTACATTGGCTGAGTTACGGCTCAATTGAGATATTGACATTGGCTGCTGACATTGGCCATTGTTATGCCACGTTGGCTGGCTGCAAGACACAACATACACACACAGCTGAGACTGGTTGCATTGGCTGGCTGCATTATGTTGCTGGTCATTTTGTCACCTGTATTAGTTATTGGCTGAAGGAGCTTGGCTGGTTTATTATTACTGGCTGTCATTGGCTACGAGGTCACGTCACCATTGGCCACACACACATTACACAACAGTAATACACATTGGCTTATGTTATGTCAACGACAGGTTGAATAATATTTTTCACCGTAAATTGAATAATAATAATAATGGCTTTAGTCAATAATATCATTACTTGGGATGTATTGCTTGTTGGTTACTGACACAGTCATTAGCTGATATTATTGGTTGACAGCTATTGGCCATGGTCAAATCGGTTGTATTGGCTGTTGAGTTTACGTCACCAACACAGTTGATGAAAGGCTATTGGAGTACACACATTGGCTACTGGTCATTATTATTTATCGCAAATCTGAAGTTGGCTGACATATTATCAACGGTTATATTGTTTATTATTTTTAAAAAAAAAAAGTTACACACATGTCATTGACATACATTGTCAAATCTACACACATTATTGGTCACAACGACACACATTATTGACAGCACACACACACATTGGCTTTCACACACACACAACACATACACACATTATTACACACGGTTTATCATTTAATACACATTGTTGTCAACGATAATAATATATTGTCATTGGCTGGTCACCCATTAGCCATTACGTCATTGGTCATTGTCATCAACACACAATATATATTATTGTTGGTTTTTCATTATTGACATTATTATTGACATATACATTAATATATATATATATATATATATATATATATATTATATATATACAATATATATATATAGAGAGAGAGATACATATATATATATTATATAGATATATGTACAATATATAATATATATATATATATGTATTATATATACGTAATACATATATATAACATACATATATGCTAGACAGGCATATAAGTAATATAATATAATATAAATGAAGAGCAAACTTGACATTTGCAAGATATTCCATCGAAGACTTTGAGCTGAATTTCCACAATTGTCTTCTCTGAATTGTAAAAAAAAGTATTTTACGCCAATCTTAGTAAACAGATTGAACAAAGTTTCTTTCCTTCAGGCCCGGATATATTCGGTTGTATGGTACTCCACATCGTTACTGTTGATCATCATATAAGTCGGTACCCTTCACTCTTAAAAAAAAAAGAAGTTCGTCCCACAAAGTTTTACGTTCACTGCCAACGATGCCCCATATTGCCGGATATCGAAAAAAGCAGGGGATACCTATGTTGAAACAGTTTTTATTCAGCATCATCCTCTTTGAAGAGAAAATCAAAGTATGTTTGAAATAAATTTATTTCTGTTCAATAGGAATAAAATTAGTTAAACACCTTAATATTTGTAAGTACTAGAAAATAGAAAAAAAATATTGAAAATATTTGTAAATGTTAATATTATTTTATGTAAAACTAATAAAATTTTATTAATGAGAAATAAACACTTCTAAAAGCTGATCACTGTCTTCTACAAATTTATTCCAAATAATAAGTGATAATTCTGTGATAGAGAGTTAACGAAATATTTGTCGAAATTTCTAAGTAAGCTAAAAAAAAAATTAAAACCCATATTAATTAACTGTTCATTTTTCTTTTACGTGATTCCTTTTCAGGTAGTGGTGCTAAAATCCTGCCTCGTGTCCCTGTTTATTTATATGGAATTAAATCATGATTTCATTAATAGGAACTTGGTCTCAAATTCATCCCATTACTTTGTAGGCGAAAATTTTGATTGTTAACTTAGAAGTCGCTCAGGTCATTACTATCTAGTTATAGCAACACTCATTGCATACAGCGTACTTCAGTTTTATCTATGTAAAGCTTTCTTTCTGGTGATAATAGTCGCTCAGGAAGGCAACAAATACAAGTATTTTATGTAACAGTATAATAAATAATATACATGAGATTCTGTTGTAAAACTTCCAATTCTTATATGGCATTAAAACATATCATCGCAACAAAAGCCAGGACGCAATGAGTGGTGATTTTTTTTGTTTCATTAGTTCATTTTTGTTATAAGTGAATAAGTATCATATATCCGGAGTAAAATACGATTTAAAATGAATTTCATTAATGAAGACTATTGTTTCAATTCAGTGGTAATGTGAAGCTACACCTGCTATAAAAGAGACTTTTCAGGAGAGTTGTGGATTTATTATTAAGCCTTATTCGCAATATATAGGTTATAAAACTTAATTTTTTTAGACTTAAGTAATTCAAGAAATTCTCATTACAAATTAAGTTATATTTTGTAAAAAATTGGAAGAAAGTTGGAAGTTGTTTGATTCCATATTTTTTTAACATCGTAATAATTTTGTTAAATCAATATGGGCGAAAGATCTCGTAATTTGAAATTAGTCTAGTGACGAGGAAGGCTGTACCCGATCTAGCAACCTCACCAACAGGAGGATTTGAAGCTCCTGACAGATTTAGTGTATCCGCCCCTTTACATGGCGGAAAACAACACCGATCGGAACCATGCTATCCGCGAGTTCAGACCATGGGCTAGGGCTAATGGCTACCGAGGGAGTGTAAGAGAATATAAAACAATTTTCTAACTGAAAGTCATAAAATGTAAAAAGTAGTCATTAAAATATTTTAATTAACACTTGCTGTCAGAAATTATCATGAATTATTTGTTTGATGAATAAATATCGTTCTGTAAACGTGGTGTTTTCAACGTGGAGCCAACTACAAAGGCAGTTCGAAGTATGAGAGACCTATATGTGTGTAAAGGGACATATGTGAATTTTCAAAGGCTTATGGGTGGGGGTATAGTGGAAAAAACATCGAGAAAACACTCGGTATAAGGATTACTTCGAAAGTTGATTTCGTAATTTTATCGTTTATGAATATCTGCCAGTATACTTGAAAAATATCTGTCTTCCAATTTCAATGTTAGTAAGAATCAGGACGTCAAGTAGGGATTGAATTTTGTCGGATCTCTCTTGCTACCTTTTAAAACAGGGACCCCCCAAATGTTGCCCAGCAGTACCAAATTCTACCTTAAACATTGGTTCAACATTAATAACCTGTCTCATTTTTACCTAAAGCATAAAATTAGCCAAAATTCTACTAGAAGTTTTAAAATTAAAAAATTCTTAGTTTGTCATAAGGGTCCAGCATACAGAGATAGAATCAAAATAATAAAGGATTGTATCAACATATTTTGTATAAAAAATGATATTATATAATCACATTTTATAGATATGAACTAAATTTAAAAGTACTTAAATCTATAACTTTTCCTCCATTACTCCATTGTTCATAACTTTTTTTTTATTTCACCCATGAAATTATGCCATAGTTACAAAATTCCTTCTTTTTACAGGAAAATTTCTTGTTATATCTAAAAGTTGCATATATCCTCTACTCAATTCAATTATCGTTCCTTGTAAATGAGGGTGTACAGTGATCTTAGAATTAATACAAGTAAAAGAATTTTTTTTAAATCTAGCTTTATTTTAACGTTGATGTAAAGCTATAAGGCATTTTAAATGAAACATATATAATTTATAAAAAAATGTGAGGCTTAATTAAATAGAAATTACTGATAAAAGAAGTGTAACAGAGCCTATTTAGTTTTCAATGGTTATCTCAAAATGATTCATCCGATTTCGGTGAAACTCTTATATTTTCAAAATTATCTGGTCCATTACGATCAACTAATTGATGAGTAGTTCCATGAAAACTGCTTTAAATAACTTTAGGAAAATAGTTTTGAAGAACGCACATATTGTGAAATTAATAAATCATTGCTTAAACAAAAAAAATATATGTACCTGAATGTATTTGCTTCAAATTGTTTTGTTTCACGTGTCGAAATAGCAGCAATTTTGTAATGTATGTTTAGGAAAATAAGGATTTCTAATCATTTTATTTTTTTGACCTTCTGCATTATTAAAGGAAGACTTTTGAAATGTGTTTAAATTTTAAACTTCTTTTGTGTTAAACCGCCTAAATTTCCAGGCAAAAGTAAGCATCGATTTGAGTAAATGAAATACCAGCGAGCTTCATCGGAACTAGAAAGTAAACATCGGAAATTTGAATCCGTCAATCAGAGACGATTTTATCCCCTTTTCACTTCAGATGCGTCATAGTCTAGTGGTCGGCGAAGCTTTCGACGAGTCGTGGTTCGAGCCCGATGCCACTAAAGACCCACCGTGTGGCTGGGCTGATGCGCGGCTGTTTGTCGTATTAATGTTCTCCTTAGCGTGGAGGAAGATAAGAGAGGAGTGCCAGTTCGGTGTCAACTCGTCAATTGTTCTGGTTGAAAATTACAAATTCGTCGCCAATACTTCGCATTTGCTTCTAAAAAATTCTAACCTATATATCCCATAAACGGAGTTGGGTTCTATAAATTACAGTCCTTACTTTTCGTCAAACACTTAATAATAAAATGTGTATATCAGAGAAAAAAATTATGCATGTATTGAATATATTTTAAGAATACAGTAAACTAAACTATAGAGAATATAATGTAGAAAAAGGAATAATGTGTCACGTAGAGGATATTCAGTGCTCTCAGATACAACAAGAAGTGTGAAAATCGAGTAAGAAAAATTTTACGACACGGATAAATTATTTATAATTTCTTATGCTTAAAAACAATTAGAAACTAAAAGCAATGAAGTAATTATAATAAAGCGTAGCATGAAATTAGCAATTATATAATAGTTTAAAATTTAAACACTTAGTCCAAAGATTAATAAAGAACAAAACAAGAGAATAAAGAGAATAAAACAGAAAGTTATTATATAAGTTGTTTCGTTAATCTCATGAATCTTAGATAAACGGGAAGGGTAGTGGGAGCCAATAAGAATAATTTATCTTTTTTACCCGTTTTTTTTCTTATTTCCAAAACAAATTTTTATAAATTGGGACATATTCTCTTTTTTCTTTAATAAAAAAATGTCGTTAAATTCTTTCTTTTCAGATAAAAGAAAATAATTGAATTACTTTTTCGAAATTAAAAATGTCAGGGACGAGAACTAACAAAATAAAATTAATCTAAACCTAGACGAATATTAGAATAAAAATAATCATTTATGAAACTATTTCTACAAAATTATTTTTCAACACCTATATATATATATAATTCAAATTTTGTCAGAAATGTAATTTTATTTCTTACGTATTTAATTTAGGAATTTATTTTAAAATATATAATAACATAAAAGTAACGAATCTTTTTTCAGAGTTTGCTTAAAGAAATAAAACACAAATGTCAGCTTAGTAAAAAACAAATAATACTCAGTTTAACCAAAAAAGGGTTTTTAGGCAATCATGCAAACTACAATTTTCTGCATAATATATTTACTTTAAAAATTAAATAAAAATAAAAATTAATTTAATATCGAGGGAATTTAAGTAACTAAGTAAATATTATAAGCCAAAAGTTTAAATTTGAAGGAATTGCATTAACGAAATAAATTATAAACTAGCACAAAAATTTAAATTTCTCAGGAATTTGAATAATATGATAGATTGGAAAGTAGTACTTGAAACCGAACTAAAGTGCATTGCACTGAGATCTTTCTTGACGTTAAACGTTTTAGTTAAACTAAAACATTTGATATCTTTACATAATTTACTTCTTTACATACAAACTCACCTAATTTTACGGTTAAAAAAACTTTAAAAGTTTTAATGAAAATAAATAATTTGAATGGTTAAAATTATTGTTATTAAACTGCAAACATTTTTGGTGTTTGATATTTTCGATACCACGCAGGGTGAAAAAGTTGATTAATGAGTACCGCCAGTGTTGAATGCTCTTGCTCACTTGGTCAGAAAGAAAATTGATTTGTAAGTTTTTACTGTTCTCTTATCAACCAGACCAAAAGAGACGTCCCAATTAGACTAATTATTACGACATTTTAACTTCTGACGTTGTTTAAGAGAGCCGTCGCATAATCCTTCTTCAGTATTCTCCTGATGGTACGAAGGAAGCATTCTGAAAAATATTTGAGGAGAAATTCGCTTTCCCAGCCCTTACTGCTATTGAAAAACATCCCTACCCATTTGTATCAAGTTTCTTTTTGGATAGTTTCCCTTTGACATTATCGACTGTCTTGAGATGAGTAGCGGGTCTCCTTACCAGCTGAGCTGTAACTGATATACCACTATTTCAGATTTATGTGTGGTTAGATAGATATACAGAGGTAAATTTTTGCTTCGCGGGTAAATGCAACCAGTAGTTCTAGACTGTGCTGCCATCTACTATTCAAGCCCTTGGTTACTACATTGGTGTTAGATGTTTTTCGACCTCGTGGGAGGGGAGAGAGTTAGCCTTGGAGTGCTGGTGGTGTTTCGAATCCTCCATCACTAGATCCGAAGTAAAGTTAATCGATCACTTTTTTGCTGCGATCTTATCAACCAGAACAAAAGAGACGTCCCATCTGGATTGGTCATTAATACATTTTAATTTCTAGCATTATTGAAGAGAGCCACCGTACAGTGCTTAGAACTTGCTTTTTTGAAATATCATAATGAAATACGATGGTTTGTTTGACATGTTGACTGATTGTTTATTAATGTAGCATTTGAAAGCAACACGAACTCTTTTATCCACAGAATCGTAATTTGAAACCTTGGTCAAGTGACGAGAACGACTCGTGAGTTGACACCTCAATCTTTAAATTTCCACACCATTCGAATGGGAGGATTTGGAACCTCAAAAGTATTCATGTGCATCATGTTCATTACTTGACGGGTCTTTTGTGTCATCATGATTCGAATCCGCGCATCGATGGAAACAAGGCCGGTCGTGAGTTCATGACCATAACTTTGTAATTGTGGCCATGGAAATGCGATAGTAGAGCTGTGATTGTGAACCTATATTCTCTGAAGCAGTGGCACGATCTTTCGGCATGCGCCATACACAATCGCCCAGAGCGTACGTATCAATCACAGCTGCCAAAGGAAATTTTAATTTCGGAGGAATTTTAAAAACAAAACAAATTAGAAAGCAATATGATAAGTCACGCAAGATTTAAACTTCAGTGAAATTTGAATAAAGCAATAAATGGGAAAGCAATTCGATAAATCCCGCGATATTTAAATTTCGAATGAAATTGAATGACAAAGTAAATTAGAAAGCAGTAAATTAAGTCACGCGATATTTATATTTCGGAGAAATTTGAATAATGAAATTATTTAGAAAATAGTACGATAAACTAAATATGTATTTAAATTTTGCAAGAACGTGGGGATAACGAATTAAAATGGAAAAAGTACGATAAAACGAACATTATCTCCTAATGATAAATAAAAAGGCCTAACACGCTTGTTCCTCTCTGTTCTTGTTGTTATCAATCCCATTTACTCACTAGTTTCCATCATTAATAAACCAGCATTGGCAGAATTCTTTACGATGGCTCTTTATTTACGATTGTTGGTTGGGCGAGTCGATGATACAATCATGTTGTCCAATGGGATTTCGATACCGGAAAAAGATTAAGAAGCTTTCGTTGGAGACGCATCTTAAATAAGTCTTTGTAGTTGATGCAACGACTGATGGTGAAGTGAAGGAAAAATATCACGGACTAACCTATTACATTTTCTTTCGGAACAAAGAGACAAGGAAGAAATAAAACTCATACTCGGAACACTTTGCACATGAAAAGATTCTGAAGCTTTGCTTTATTTTATGATTAACTTAAATAGTTCTTATTTAATAACATATGTCTATTTTTACAAAGCTAAACATCCCCACAAAGCAAACGGAAAATTTAATACCGTATTTTTCGGACTACAAAATGCACCGAATGATAAGATTGATCCAGGCACGTAGTCAAGACCCATCATTAGTTCGTGCACTAAATTTTACAGGAGGGGAGAGATAAAATATCTATGCAAATATATTTCTTATAGTATAAATAACTACAAAGACTACAGTAATCTGGAACTAAATTTTTATGAATATTATTACATGCTTTATTCATTTAATAGCATACTGAGATATTACACAAATTAAAATAAGTTATGTATAAAATTTGGAAAATTACAATTTATTGCTTTTATTAATCTGTTTCCATACATTAAGGGGACTTTATACCTTTGCACCTTCAAAAATTCGATTTTTCAAATTTGATTTTAAAAAATAGTACTGAATGTTAGGAGCATTTTAAAATTAACCGCGTCAAAATCCGACAATTATTACGCCCTGTGCAACAAAAAATGTAAATGTCTAAAGTGGCTTGTTCTATGTAATGCAATGTAAACAAACCTCTTTTTCTCAGTTTGCTATTTTCACACTTTCCCACAGGATTAAAAAAAATATTTTGCATGCAGAGCTTTAAAATTTTACATGAGTGTTGTACTTGTAAATCTTTATTCTGTGAACCTCAAATTTGTTAATAGGATGATTAGATTTTATTTTATAACATGATACATGAAAAAAAAAGTTACTAAATACAAACTTGATAACTTTTTTAATTTTTCAATTTTTTTTTAATGTAAGCTAAATTTAAAATTTGAGATTTACAGAATAAGGTCATTATTTAGCTTTAATTTGGTATAAGAATTATGGTTCTACTGTACATCTTTCAAATAATATCTTGTGGGTATTGTAAGGTAAGCTAATTTATTTTTCAAATTTTTGTACGCATATTACATGTTGTATAAGAAAATATATTAATTAAATAGCAAAACTTGACCCAATATCTTAAACTATGTACTTTATTACACAAACTGGCAAAGTTTCATATTGAAATGAGCAAAAATTGTTGTTTTATGAAGAATCGAAAAAAGTTTGTCAAAATGTTCTACTTTTGATTTCGTAAGGTACTAAGTCCCCTTAAGGTAAATTCATGAAAATAGCGAAAATTGAAAATGTTACATTTAGAATGTAATGAAATTAAGCCATAATACGCAACACATAGTAAGGTATAAAATACATGAAAATAAAATACCAGATAATTACAGTGTCTTTTTGAGATTGACTCATGCCTAAAACTACTATATTGATTTTGTCAGTTTGGAAAAGGAAAAGAGCCTCTAATATGGTGTATGTTCTCTCTTAAAAGCGATACATTACAAACAGTGATGAGTGATGGTGTCAATTATGTGAACTAGGAATTCACTGGAAAATGAGAGCCATTGCTCTTGCACAGCAGTTGTAAGCATACTAAAATTCTGAAGAGGTGCATAGAGCAGCAACACATCATCCTAACGCATTCCAGTTAGATTCATGGGATTCAAGACAGGTGATTGAGTTGGTCATTTCATATGTTAAATTCTTTTGTACGGAATCTTACTCCACGCGGACTCATGTTGTCGTCTTGCAGAAGGAAATCATAACTTATTGCTCTGGCATAAGGTTGCACATAAGCATCGAAGATGTCCTCTTTATAAACCTCAGCATTCACGGTTACTCGAGAGAAGACATGGAATTCCGGGTGTCCAACCAAAAGAGATACAATCCCAATCATATACACTGCTTTATCAATATGAATCTCTTTCACGGATGTTTGATGGATGATAACATGTTCTCATTTTTCTCCAAACCGAACGCCTACTTTCCTTTTGAGGCTAAATCTGGAGTCATCTGTACAGAGAACAGGTCTCTATTTATCAATCATCAAATAGACATATTGACGTACCTTCCTCAAAAGTTCTCTCGAAGTGAGGTGAGCAGTATAAAAATGGTTGGTCATCTCACATAAGAAATACCTTCGTGAAGCCTTCTTGGCACAGTTGACGCTGACACCAACCTTTCGGTGACTCCTACAAGGGAGGCTCTCATTTAAGTTGGGGTTCCGATTCTATTCTTTGTCGCACATAACCACTAATATCTTTTATCGAAATTTATTATAGCCCTTGGTTAAGCCTTCTGGATGCTTAATCAGACTTTTGAAATTGGGGCAAAGTAATTGAACCACAAAAGGATTCATAGTTAGCTTTCTGGTCACTATTCGAATTGCCCCTGCCTCTAGTCTTTTAATCGGGCTATGAAATCCTAAGGTCATTGTAACGAATTAGCTACCTCATATTTGTTGTCTCACTATCACAGCAATGTCTGAAGTCTTGCAATTTAGCATGCATTTTCCTTCTCCTTAAAGAGGATACATTCCGATTACAGTACCACAGATTTGCATATTGCCATTTTATTTACCATATTTTATTTCACAATATATTTACATTTATTTCAGATTTGTTTTAAACAACTGAATGCTATTTTAATGATTTTTTTTTGTTTAATTTTTGGAAACCAGTGTGTTTAAATCGTAGGATTGGAATCACTTCCGCATAAAAAAATATTGAACTTTACTTTTTCTTTTTTAGAAATGAAATTTATTTGGCAAATATTATTTAGTTTTTATAATTCCGTGTGAATATCTGAGTTGAAATTTCTAATCTGAAAGATTTTATTCACCCATTCTTCCTCATTTAGAACAGAATAACTGCTTTTTTTTTTCTTTCTCGTTTACTTCAAAATTCATTTACTTCAATTTTATTATTATTGATTTAATTTTATTGATCTTTTACAACTTATTACTATTTTGTATAACTTATATTAATAAACTATGTAATTGATTAATTCATATTATAGTTATGTTAACTAATAATAAGGCATAGTAGCGTTATAATATTATTATAACGCTACTATTGTAATATTATTACTATTACTACTATTGTAATATTATTACTATTACTACTATTGTAATATTATTACTATAACGCTACTATTGTAATCTCTCTATTGTAATATTAAAAAAATATTGTATACAATAGGATTTTTAAACTAAACAGTTTGTAAGATATGTTATAGTAGTCTGCTTTTAAACAGTTCCTCTCATAACATAGTTATTATCGAGAAATGTCTTAAAAAGGAAAATTCATAAGGGATAAATAAAATAACTTGTCAGGTCGGGTATTGTCTGATCTGGCGTCCCTCTGGTTACGCGCCTGAATGCAGCCCAAATTAATGGACGGAATTTTAGAAAAGAATATTCTATAATGTCTAGTGAACTTACTATTTCGTATATAAGAGAAAAAGATAGGACAAAGACGTTCCCAAGAAGTATATTTGTAATGCTTCCAAATTATTCGGTTCGGTAGTCAATGTTGTTAACTCTAAAAGTCACTGATCAAACAATAATTTCACAATGTAAAGAAGAGGAGTCGTAAATGAAATAAATCACTTTTTTAACTATAACTTTGTGAGAGAGATTAATGCTCTTAACTCTCTCTCTTTCTCTCTATATATATTATCTCAATGCGTTAGAAACATAGTTCATAATGTATTACTAAATATTTTTCTATGAACTCATCCGTGATGAGTGAGCTATTTTATACATATTGAAGGCTTGACGCTCTTTAAAACTTTCAGGATTAACTTTTGAACGCTTTTAATCACAGAATATCAGTTACTGCTAGTTCTAACATACAAACATCTACTTGTTTTTCTCATTATTATCTATACCCTTTCATTTGATTTATTTATTGTTCATCGAATGGATGTATGCAATATTGAGCAACAAAAGTTATTATACCCTATTTAACAAAAATTGACACAAAAGTTTTTCCAATTCTCTTTCCATAAAAGTTTTTCCAATTTTGAACCAACCTTCTACTTAAGTAGAAGGTTGGTTCAAAAATTATTTGTGTGTGTGTATTTGAAGAAAAATGGCATTGTTAAGGTAAGCCATTATGACCGTTGGGTGCTGCTGTCTGTTAAACGGATCCGAAGTAAATTTGACATTGATTCATAAGTTTTGATGTAGTTGGTATTTGTAGAAAAATCAAATTTGGATTGCTGCCACGTTGAGTTGTCGCCGTCATTTTGTATCGATTTGTCATTGTCGGCGAGACCTGGATTCCCCTGAAATCAAGGAGCAATCAAAATGTTGGGCTGTTTCCGTTGAATCTACTTGAATGCAAGCGGGGATGATCTCATCTGTCGAAAAGGTTCTGACGCAGAATTTTTGAGGTGCGAAAGGCGTCATGATCATTGACTCGAGTCACAGAGACTTAGATAACTGTCTATTGAGTCAAAACAAACCATTTTTGATACTACGAGCGCCATCTCTTGGATTTTCTAAGAACTCCTTTCTCCTTGAATGATCTTTGTATATAAGCTTTTTTAGAGCTCATACAATATAAAAATCTTAAAGACACGGCTAATATTTCTAAAGAAAATAATATAAACTAATATTTCTAAATCATGAAAAATTTCTTTGAATATCAGTAAGGAAATTTTAATTGCATTAAATTTGATAAAAGAAGAATTTAGACACATGCATGAGATATTTAACGTGCAAACCTGATTTAATTTTTTCTGTTGTTAAATTGTCTATCAGACCGTTAATTTCTTCCTGTTGCGTCCTTGCTTCTTGAATCCGAACTATTATTTTTAAAAAATCCAGAGATTTTTTTTAGAATATCTATGAATGTTGCAAGGAGATTAATCACATAATGAAGATTATTTATTGTTAGTTATGAGGTACAGTTTCTGTTACAAACATGTTTTCTTTGTATTCATTCCTGGAAGCTTCTATTTACGTTACGAGTTTCATCTGTACGGAGGGATCTTCATTACTTACTGAATAAGTGAAGGAGAAGTTTCCCCAATTTTATTTTGTTTACACCTCAATATTCTCTTAATTCAAGTCTTCCCACTTCTTAACTTCATCTAATTTGTATTCATCACGTTTCATTTGGTTGGAAAGAAATCGAAATTTTATGCAATTCAAATCAAATAAAGTTTTCTAGATTAGTGAAGAAAAGAAACGCAAAAATTGAATAAAATTACTCAATTATTATCATTTGCAATATTTAGAGAGGCTGATTTTTTCAAAAATGACTCTTTGATTGAATTATGAAGGATGATGAATAAATAGTAACAGTTCATATTACTTTCTTCCGAAAAACTGTTGTCACTCCTTTCAAAAACTGTAGTCCATCACCAAGAACCTTCGCATGGCTTAAGTGCATCATTAATAAAATGATCAATCAATAAGCCTTCAAAACTGCTTCATCTTCAGAACCATCCATCGTATTACTTATCCCTCATTTCTTAAATAACTTTAGAATCGTGACGCCGGTCATTTAATTTCTTTTATATCTTTGACATTTCAATGCTATCTTTTGATCGTTTGATGTATGCCAACCTTAAGTCGATTTTTCTGTGTAAAAAGTTGTGTCTTAGGTCTAAATTATATGGTGGTTTTTTAAATTAAATTGATTAATTTGCCTTTGAATGTGATTCTACGGTATTAGCATCATATTAAAAACATTATTCAAGCAGCAAAGATATGCCTTTTAGATTATTGGGTCTTCAATAGTTCCATTTTAAGTGTCGAAAATAGCAGAAATTTTGTAGTGCTGTTTTTTGGAAAATAAATAAAGATTCAAGCATTTTATTTTGGACTTTCATGTTAGTTTCAATATTAAATTAAGACATTTTAGAATGTATTTAAATAATATTTTTGTAAGCTAAAAAAACTTTGTAAATTTCCAGTCAAAAATAGGACTCGATTTGAGTGAACAAAATAACAACCAGCTGGACAGAAGCGGAAATTAATTACTCAAAAATAAATCCAGTATCCGGAGATGATGCATCTCTCACTTCACTTTTATAAAATAGAAGAGGAAGTCAATTGTAACACATCTTTCCTTTTGACTGTACCTATGTAAGCAGCATTATAATTAAAACTAAAATACACTGTTCATTTCAGAGCTTAGTATATTTGTATGAAGTACAATAGAAAAACACTTGTTCTCACTGGAGGAATTAGAATCTATAGAGCAGAGAAAAAACAAAAATATATTAAATGAAATATTATAAGTAAGAATAAGCCTCACAAAATTACCCATTATTAATATAAGAATTCTAAGCTTATACATCCTATTAAACGGAAATGTGTTCTAGCATTTTTTTTTAATTTCTGTATGAATAATTGTATGAATGTGAATTACAGTTCTTCCTCTTTGTTTTATATATAATACTAAAATTTACATATAAGAGAGAACACGATTACGTATTTTTTGAATATTTCGAAATCTTGAGGAAACAGTATACTAAAATAGTAAAGAAAATTAGCTATATTTGGTTTGGTTTTATTTACGACTCTACTAGAAGCAACATAAAAGCTATTGGCGATGAATCTCATAATTTTGAACCTCGGTCGAGTGACGAGAGCAACACCTGACCTGGCACCCCTCTTCCTATTGCTCAGGAACTACTTTTTGCTAATGATCTTTTAAGTATAATTGGAAAAAGATCAAGTTAAGTCTACCACTACTACATACAAGAGTTAAAAATCCAAGAAGAAATCGAGAATAGCACCAGACAATGAAACGGATTTAAAAAAAAGCAGCGGAGTCTCAGAATTTGGAAAGGTAGACAGAAGAATCAAAATTAAAAACAAGGCAAACATCATTTGTGTTCTCCAAGCAAAAAAAGAAAGACAGCATTTTTATATTTATCTTTTCAAAACCTTGTTTTTCTAGGAATGCATGCAAAATTTAAGCAATGAATGTGCTAAAGAAGACGAGAATTAAATGGTTTGTTTTTAGGAAACCTCCGAAATACTGATGGTTCAGATACAGTCACAGTGTTTCTGTTTTTGCACTATATTGAATTTTCTCATATTAAAATTTACATTATATATATAAATTAATTAAATTAAGATAATTAACACATAATAGATTTGTCTTTATTTTTAATTTCATAAAATTTACTGCAGCATATGAATTTCATCGAGACCCTTTACATCTAAGGCCTTGACAATATTTTGACATAAAATTTTTATTTCACTTTAAAATGTAAAAAAAATATTTTTTCGAGGAGTTCAAAATTTATAGGTCAATAGATAAAATTAACAGGATAAAATTTTAATTAAATAATATTTCTAAAGTTATATTGAATTGTGGTCTCTGAAACCTGAAGTCCCCTATTATATCTTTCTCTTTAGTTAAGAGTTAATAAATGTCAATTGCTATTTTTTCTTATTATAATTATAGTGAAACTTAAAGTTTTTTTGCCTACTAAAAGACTTTTTAAAGTTTGTTACAGCAAGTTTTAATTACGGAGGCCTTCCAACGAGAATATAACTCTTACTCATTTTAAGTAAAAAAAAAAATTAAAAAAATTCCTATAGATCGTTCTTAAAAAAGTTTCAAAATTACCGTTATTCTTAATTCTCATACTTTAAGTATTAATAAAAAAACTATGTGAATATAATACTGAAACATATATCTTGATTTCATTCACGAAACTTAAATACTTACATTGCTAATGTATTTCGAAAGGATCTATCATTGTTCTCACCTTCAATAAAATTTCAACTGCAATTTTTTTTTTTGCTGGTACAATAATTGAGTATTAAAATCAATGAATAAAAGAAAGAAAGACAGAAGATCTTTTCTTACTTTTTATTCAGATGCTTCAGATTAACCTGAATATTTTTATATTCGTGTACAAACATATCTTATACTTTTCTTTCTCCTACCATCCTTAATCTTATTTAATCCTTAGAAGCTCATTTTTCCAAATTAAATTTTTACAAAATATAATAATGTGTTCATTGTAGTGGTCAGATAAAGGAAAAATAATAAAAAAAAATCACAATACACATTTAATACATTTATTTAATTGCGAGAAACATTGCAAGAAATTGAGAAAAAACGAATGTTTTAAAATGTTAAAATTTGTAGATATATTATTAGATTGAAAGAGTTGAAATATTATGAAAAAAACTGAATTTTTCAACAGTTGTTTGCCTCAATATATTTTTATTTATTTTTCCTCTTGAAATGCATCTTATATGTGTGTTCAATTATGGTGAACATATCTAATGTAAAAAAAATATCTAATTTTTAAAAAAAACTGCTTAAAAAGTATTGTGATGCCTTTACTAAAATTTCATATTGTGACAAAAGTTCTGGCTATATACAAGTGAAATCAATCAAACATGGAGCATAAAGATATAGGATACTTTATTCGTAAATACTAGGACAAGACAATACAGGTAATGGGCAATAACAACTGAAACAAAAAACATAGCATTGGTACTGATTAATGACACAGTGTGACACTGGTATTGATTAATTTGCAAGAACGTAAATAACACTTTTAATGGCAGTCACAGCTGTATCAACATTGTTCAGCTCTCTAGTTTTCTTTTTCTTACTACGAACAGATCTCATGCAGTAACAATTCTTCATTTCTAAGGTAGACTCCGACAATTTCTGGCACATAAACGTCTCTCCACCACGTTAACAGTAGTTCAACGGCAGATTCACACAATGCCTTCCGGTTTCCCAATTCACCTTTTTATAGTCACTCGCGAAGTGTTACGTCACAGAGAAAATTCAGGAAACTTCCATAACCTTCTTCCCAGACGATATTTCGCCAAGATTCCAGTACTTTCTGGAATTTGTCGCCAAAGTGGCCGTTCTTCGCCAAGTTATCAAAATCATTGCTAAGGTTAGGGAGTTATTCCTTTAGAGACAGAATAATTCTTTGTAAATGTTTCTTTTCCTTTACAAGCGAAACGTCTTTTCCTTATAAAAGTATTATTGTAGGAAAGTGTCATCTCCTGTTCGTAATAATATTTTGGTGGTACATACCAAAGCACTGTAATTGATTCAGTTATGCCGATAAATTTTCAAACAGATAACGAAAATGATAAGAATGGTGCAAATGCACTTCATACGTTTTTACTTCATGAAAAGACTTTCTGAATGTGACCGTGTTAAGGTTATCATGAAATGAGAAAGAACAATAATACTGAAGTTACTCTTTTTTTTTGTTACTTTTTTTCAAATCATTAGTTGAGCGTAGACTTTTGTGCGCCTAGTAACGGTAGTTTAAACATTTTATAGAAATAAAAAAATAATTTCTTAGTCAAAAAGTTGTTTTCTCTTTTTCGTTGAATAGGATATTATTTATGAGATCTATTTTCATTTGGGTGGGTGCCATTCAAAAAAGTATTCCTTAAGTATATAAATATCTTACTCCGCAAAAATAAACCAATGAGGAAAATATGCGGGAACAACTGTTTTGACAGTATATATCTCGGTTCTTTTCTTGAAAAAAATTATAGAATTGTGTAACCCTGGAAGTTTAGTTTCTTTTTTTCAATTTTTCACATAAAAAATTATTTCTTAAAATTTAGATATTATATAAAGAAGAAAGGCTTTAGATTCACTATATGCACAAGTATTCATTATAGAAGCATAAAAAATTTGGAGCCATGTACTGTAGTAGTATTTTTTAATTGGTACCTAAATGGAAATATGTCTCATAAATCAAGTACATATTCAAATAAGAAAGAAAGAAAAAAAAATTCACAAAAAAAAAACTAATTTATAGTTCTGGAGTAGTAGTTGTTGATTAAAATACATTTATTAGGTATACAAAAATATAAGCTCTACTAACAATTTCATAAGATATATGTCACAAATCCAAGAGTCATATATATAGTATTTTACTATAACTCACATGTTTTCTAGTACCCATTAGAGAGCAAAAATAAACAAAAGGTCACAGAAATTAATATTTTCAAATCATTTTAGTGGGTGTAAAAGCATAATTTGTCAATTTTCCTCCTGCTTTCTCTTTGTATTCACACTTGAGTTTTATTTGCTTATTTTTCATTTTGTAGCCTCCTAAACGTCTTTAAATGTTAAGAATTGTAAGATTGACTCACATTAAAAATAATTTCATTGTGACGAGGTATATATTTGGGGTTAAAAATCACCAAAAGGGTAATGACATGTAAAAGCTTTCGCCAAGTAACCTGAAAATGCCCGTGATAATGCAAAGATTTTGGCAATAAGTGTTTGTCTTTTAAACAATGACGGAACGGTGATTTTTTTTTCTTCCGCAGACAGCACGTGTTTCGAAACCTATGTGCTCCCTTTCGGTGAATGGAAAAGAAGTGCAAGGAAAAGAAAAGAAATGCGTAGACAAGCATTCGAAAGAGTATATCGAATGTAAAATAGGTGAAGAAGTTGTGTAAGAAGCTTTGCTAAGCAAAGAATTTCTTAGATGCACGTAGATTGAATTTGATTCTCATTTGCCTTCCTATTCTGATATTTTTTTACGATGGTGAAATTAAATTCGAGACGAAAGTCGAATAAATTTTGTACGTTTTTATAATGTTGAATTAGTCAAGTGGATCGCTAATTTATTTTTATAGATTCACTGAGTAAACTTACAGGAGAAAAGAATAAATTTTTCTAAGAGAATATAGAAAACATTCTCTGGAATATATATTTTATTAATCAATGACTGTCAGCGTTTGTTGTAAATTTGTTATTTCAACTAAAAGTCAAAGTTCACTTCTTACATTTTTAAGAATTTTTAAAGGTATCTTTAAGGTGTAATGCTCATATTACTGATGCAAAAAAATCGCCGTAAGAGATAATGTTCATTATCACACTACATTAAGAAGTTAGTTTAAAATGTAACATGCCTAATATTGCAATAATGGTATCCGTGTAGGAAGTAAAGCTTCTATAACAAGAATAAAGGATTTAGTGAGAAGTAATGTTCCATAAGAAGTAGTGGCATCTCCATAAGAATCAGGAATCTCCATAAGTAGTGCAGCGGCTCTCATCAACAACAATGTCAGAAGTTAAAAAGGCCTTACTCAACCAGCCCGATGAGATATCTTTTCGGCCTGATTGGTAGGACCGTCAAATTCGACCTCTTGGTTCCGGGTTCGAAACAACACTGCCGCATGGAGGTCACAAACAACTCTCTCCCCTCCACGGAGTCAGAAAAGCCCTCGCGGCTGAAGTGGTGACTCAGGACTTGAACACTAGATGGCAGCACAGCCTGTACCTACTGATTGCATATGCCAACGACGCAAGACACTTGCCCCTGTATGTCTAACGATGACAAACACACACAAATCAAGACAAAAGTGATATTCCGGCTCTGGCGCACATGTCGACGAGATCCGCCACCTAACACAAGACAGCTGATGACTCAAATGGAAACTGTCCCAAGCAAAACTCAACTCTACAGGGAGGGGATGTATATCAATTACAGTAATGGCTGTGAAAATCGAAAAACAACCTTCTGTACAATCTCTTCGTATCATCATGATGATACTGAAGAGGGAGTAATGCAGCGGCTCTCGTCAACAACAATGTCAGAAGTGAAAAAGGCCTTACTCAGCCAGCCCGATGAGATATCTCTTCGGCCTGATTGGTAGGACCGCCAACTTCGGACCCACCCATCCAGGGTTCGAAACAACGCTGCCGCATCAACGTCATCAACTTTCTCTCCCTCCTCAGTATCGGAAAACCACCAGCGGACTCACAACCGGTAGTTTTCGAGCCTTGATTCTCCAAAAGAGTCGTCGTATAGCCAGGAATGATGCACGTTAAATCTGATGAGACCCAAAGTTCTCCCGTGGGCATGATGCGGAAGTTACGAGAGGTGGTGGAGCCAGCTCAGGTGTTGTCCTCTTCACTTGATCGAGGAACAAAATTACGGGTCAAGTCACCAATACCCTTCGTGTCGCTTCTAGTGCAATGCTAATAAAACCCATCCAATTCAATCCAATCCTTAAGAAGTAATGTTTCTTTTAATACAACAAATGTATACATGAGAATATTACATCATATAATATACACTTACTGTAATAATGTGTGCATTAATACAATAAATGAGTTCAAAAGAAATATTATTTCTACTACTAAAACAAACGAATTCCCATGAGATATTCCCACTGCTACAATAAAGCATTTAGTAAGAAGCGATGTCCCTGTTGCTACAATTAAAGAGTAGCTTTAAAATGAAACGCTCCTCGTATTGGAATAAAATAATCTATAAAAGAAGAAATATTCCTGTTAATACATCTAAGTAATACATAACATTGATGTTCCTATTACTACAATACAGAATATTCTTATTATTACAATAAGCAAATCCCCACAAGAGGCAAAGTTCTTATTATACAATAAGGAATCCCCGTTAGAAATAATGTTCCTATTGCTATGATAAGAAATTCCTGTAAGACATATTGCTCTTACTATTAAAATAAAGAAATCCACGAAAGAAGTAATGTGTATGTTCATATTAATATAATAAAAGAATCTCCATAAGAAGTAATAATTATATTACTACAACAAATAAGTACGTAAGATGTGTTAATTCTATACTACATTAAATACATCCCTGCAAGATATAACGTTCCCCTATTACTATTAGGAACTGAAAGATGTTCATTGGAAAATTTCAGAATTCACCTAAAATGTGTCTGTTGCTTAACATGTGGATCCATTTCAGATATACCCAATTAGCAGGCTATAAACTCTAGTTAGAATGTTTTAAATTTATATTAGCTTGTTTTAACTTTCTTTTTTCTTTTTATATTCCTTTATTAAGCACTATAATGGTTGTAATATAATTTTATGTTTGTCTTTTATGAACCAATAAGTATAATAGCTAAAAATCATTCTGTATGTATGTATACGTTTTTAATTTTTTTAGATATATAACGGAGCCAAAAACCGATTTCATACCTCAAATTCCTCATAAATTACCAGATTTATTTTATTATTTGAGTGTTTATGAGTATAAAAAATTAACCTTTTTAATATTTATATTCATGGAGAAACAACTACACGAAAATAGTTTTTTACATTAAATTGCAATAAATCTCTTGTTCAATAAAAAGTGCTTAATTTTAATCACAAGCTTCTGTAATTTTATACAGAAGCAAAAACAAAATTGTATTTATTTTATTTGAGTATTATTATCATTTTTATTCATTTGCACACTAATTTTTTTTTTCTGAAAACGCCACCCCTTTCCAATAGTATCCTTCATTGGAAAGTCTAGAAAGATGTGCATAAAAATCACAAAGAAAATGATCTGTGATTCTTTTGCCTGAGAATTTGTTTATTGTCACGGCTGATCAATACTGTTAATCCTTAATGAATGCAGTTGAATAAATGGAGCATTTGTTAAAGACAACTGCTGCATAATTTCGGAATTACAGATCATTTTAAATCGCGTTAAACTCTCTTTGGTGTGAGGCTACTAATTACACGCCAAATCCCTCTGAAGTGCAGACTTCATTAATGACAATGGATGTCGACTCTAGAAAAGTTAACAGTTTCCTTATGGAAATTATTAAAATTGCGCTTCTTAATATCGGCTATTCGCACGAATTTCTCCCGAGTCTAGTGTCATTAAGGTTAACATATTCATTCAAATATTAGAGTTCAATTACTTATTCAGAAAATATTGCATACGTCGAGAAAAGTAACATTTTGTCCAAAATAAATAACCTTTGATGAAGTGAAACGAGACACTAAAAAAAACTCTTTGTACATAGATGTGATTGATTATTTTATAACGGTGTTCTCGTGCGTATTTGCTTCCGACTGACCTCTCAAGACTTTCATATGATGTTATTTTATTTGAGAACCCCTTCTTCTGGAGAATGAACCATAGCTAATATAAATATTGAAGTGTAAAATAAAAGAATTTCTTATAAATATCATTCATAAGTTATGAAATGTTTAATGGGAGGTATAGCGGTAAGAGAGTGATTGTTAGGTATGAACTGCAATATAATTTCCTCATTATTTTGCTCCAGACAGCTTAAAGTTTAATTAAATAGTCAACATGTTCAAAGACCAAATTAAAGATATGTTAGAACAACAACATAGTTCATTATCAATCAGCAATGATACGCATGGTCGAATCCCTCTTGACTCAGTTAATGCTAGTTATTGTTCAATTTATAAAGTATTAGCTTACCAAAACATTCGTTCCGATACAAACATTTCTAATTTTTTTAAAGATTCAACTCCTGTTACTAGGGGACTCACTAACTATTTAAAATATAAATGATTAATTACGATACTTCAATTCAATTTACAAATATCAATCACATTGCCAATATCATCTGTTTCCCATCGCTTACCATTCAATTCCATATCAGTTATATTTCACTATCCCTAATTCAATTAATTGCACTTTTTATCTTCATCTAATTTGCCTAATCACGTTTCATTTTGGTTGACAAAAGGTTATAAAATTATGCAATTCAAATGACCAAAAATTCCCCGATATCAGTGAAAAGAAATTTGCAAATATCCCAAAGTCCCAGAACTGCCAAATTAGCTCTGTGCGTACTCTGAAATAGGTGTGAGATTGGTTTCAGAATCGGACTCGACTTTAAAACCTAATTTGATAAGTATAAATTTATGATTGTCTTTTAAACGGGCTAGGGTTTGCTCCACAGGCATGATAAGCACCTAGATTGTTCTTGAACGAAGAATAGATATTAGTTTAATTTTCAAATCAACTCTTTCTTGGGAGAAATGAAATAAATACGAGCAATATATGATGGGTCAAATACGAGCTATTATGGAAACCTTACTGTGACAGTTTTATTAATAGATTAATAATGAACGTCGTGCTTAAAAGCAACAAGAGTCTATTGGCGACGGACTTCGTAAATTTGTGCCACAGTAGAGAGGCGAGGGTAATACATGAGCTGGCAACTTATTCATCTAGATTCAATTTCTCACAAATCAGAGAACTTTGAGATTGAACGGGTATTTACCCATCAAATGACAGGAGTTTTGTAGAGTAAGGAATAGAGTCTATACGATTAGACAGAAATATACCGGTTTAATGATTCTTATTCATCCTCTTCTCTTGTCAGTTGGCTTCTTTGTTCCAAAATTTAAACATATATCGAAAGTCTCATAAAACTATTTGCAATCGATTATTTCCCTATAAATATTTAATTGTTTGCATTACAGAATCAGTAAATAGTTAAATGCTCTAATAATCTGACGCTTTTTACAGCCAAAGTTTAATAAATTTCAAGTCTTTGGACGAAATTCCTATTAGTTTGGTATATTCTTTGATGAAAAGAAAAGAGACAACAAACAAAGTCGATCGTAGGAAGTCCCTTGGCAGAAACCAGATAGAACGATCTCTCAAAAATTTCAATCAAAAATTTGTATGAAAACTTCTATTTAACCAAGTAGCTGTATTGTTAGTGTTAGTAGACATTAAGTATTTTAAATCAAACATCTCTTGTGAAGTTTTTCACAACTCTTCATTCTTTCAACACGGTAAGCAGGCCACACCCTTACGACTAGACTACTACGGCTCTTATAAATGCTCAAAAAATTAATATCGAAAATAAAATAACATGGCAGTATAGTTTTAAAAAATACATCGTAGAACTTTGAAGAAACTCAGAATAGTGTGTGTCACACTATTCCAAAAATAATAGGAAAATAACTCCACAATAAAACTAATAATAATTTTATGAGAGTGGCTCGAAAATTACTTGTTTTCAATGACGAATTGTATTGCAAAGACATATAATTGCCACTACGGTTGTTGGTGTTACCATTGTAGCCAGTTACATGTGAAACAGTGCCATTAAAGTTTGACACTGATTCATAGGTTGGTTTTAATTGCTTCCCCGTTGATTAGTCAGCGTCGATGACTCCTAAATTCCTCAGTATATTTGTATACACATCTGAAATCAAGCAAAAAAAAAACAATGGCTAACTTCCGGTGATTCTGCTCCATAGAAGGTGAAAACGATATCGAAATTCGGAAAAATGATAGCGACTATTTTTGGAGGCAAAAGCATCCTACTTATGGGCTCCTTATTAAAAGAAAACGCGAATACTGAACAACGCTGCAGTAAGTGATACCATTACCGTTTCTGATTCCAAACACGAGTACATTTTAAAACTTTATTGCAACAAACATTATTTGTAAAAAATATCTCTGAAAGGAAATGAAGCCTTATTAATCCATTGCGTGTAAACATGCAAAATTTAGGTGTTCTTTACGTTCTTTACCATTACTGATGAGTATATTTCTCTTACGGTTATAAAACACTGGTAAAATTAGAAATCTAGGAATGAAACATTCTACGCATTAATCTATAATCCTTGACATAAATTGAAAGATGTCGCCCTTTCCGTACGATATCGAGATTAAGATCGAGACACGCTTAAAAAGAGAGGAAACGACACTTTTCGATTCATTCGGTATTCTGAAGAGACAGAAAGACAAATTACATTTGATTGACTTTTGAGGCGTGCGAAATTGAGTGCGCAGGAAATGGGCCTTTTGTGAAAGTTTGGGATAATCACTGACTTTTAATGGTTGAAAGTGGGTTCATCTTAATGATGGAGATACTTTGAAATGCGTTATTTTTGGAAAGAATTAATCATACGAGGGGGGAAATGAAACAGATCTCGAAAGGTGAATTATAAGGTGTTCCAAATTAGAAAGGTCCAAATGGATAATGAAAGTAGGACATATACTTAAACTATTTCCCTTTCATTAACCTATAATTACTAAGTAATTCTTTATATAACTATCAATTTTAATATAACTGTCACTTTTTTTAGAATTATTGATATCCCCATACTCTTTCGAAATTTATAGTTAAGGTACAAAGTACCCTAAATATGACCAAAATACTAAAAATATTTTTACCTGATTTAAATTGTATTTTTATAAACATATATATATATAAATTTTATAGCGCTAGCTATGTTATTTTGCGTGCCATTATTTCTTAAGGAGCTGTTTCTATTTTAGTCAAATGACTAAATAGCTACCCGATCATTTTTTTTTAAAAAAAATACAGTGTTTCATGCTTTCTTTCCTGGTTGCTCCCTATTAAATAAATAAATAAATGAGTGAGTAAGTGCATTAAACAATGCGTTAGGGAGTGAGAGAGTAAATGATTGAGTACGTGAGTGAGCAAATGACTGCATGAGGGAGTGAAGGAAAGCGAGAGTTCATGAGGGAAAGGATATGCGAGAGAATGAGTAAGTTAGAGATTGCGAGTAAATGACTGCATGAGGAAATGGACGTGTGAGCTTGTAAGTGTGTGAGTTCGAGTGTGAGTCAGTCTGTAAATTAGTCACTGAAATGGCGAGACTGTGAGAGCATGAATAAGATAATCAGTCTGTCAGCTAGTTAATCCATCAATAAGACTTTCATTCCGTTCATATTATTATTTTATTTTATTCTAATATTTATTTGAATAATTTAAAAAAAAATACTTTAAAGTTTCTTCTAAAAGTTGGATTCTTTAATGGCTAACTCTGTTATATGCAAGAAATTACATGGAACAATTCTTTTTATTTATTTAAATTGTCTTTAGCAGTGTCCACCTCATTTTATTGACCTTCAAAATTTTAAATTGTATTTTTTTTCAAAACTTTTTATTTCTCAATGATGTTCGTACATTTAAATGGCTAATGCTTCCTTTTGTAATCAATATAAAGTTTCAAAATTTGTTTTACATAATATGTTCAAAAATTCTATGCAGGAAATAAAATTTTAGAAGAGCAGGATTTTTAAGAATTTTTGCTTTTATGAAAATTTAATTATTTTATAATATTAACTTTTTTTACTACTTTTCTTTGTGTCTGATAAAAAAAATTGTAAAACTATGGATATGACTATTATGAGCAAACCCATGGACAAAATTGTAAGAAATACTGCCAAGATAGTGAGAAAACAGTTGTTAAAATTTTAGAATTTTCACACATACATAGTAGTAAGAATTATAAAAAACTGAAATATTCTGAAAACTTTAAAAGTTGTAATAATTGCTTGATTGATAAAGAGATTTTTTCCAGAACGCCTGTTTTGCATGAGTTTAAATTTCAGAAATGAAAAAATTTCTTACAAATGACTAATTTTAAGAAATTGCTGGCACAAGTAGAGTGTCCAAATAAACTAAAATCCTTTATGGATATATAAAATTAAGATGTATAATGAAACATACAATATTTACATACACACACAATTAAAAGGGATCAGGGTGCGTAAATGAGAATTAAGAAGTTGCTTCTTATTTTCTAGGTATACAAATGCTTAAAGGGTCATCCGCATCTTGCTAATGATGTAAGAAACACGTGACTTAACACGCCTCTAAGGACCCTTTAAAAGTTTCTGAGTAAGGAACCCTTAACCCCAAAGTGCATAATTTTGATTCCAACTGGTGTACTTGGATTTTGTTTATAGCTTAAAAATATAGAATAGCATAGCGTGAGAAGAAAATTGTAGTCATTGAAAAGTTGGATGCCTTTGAAAAGGGTCGAATCATAGGTTTGGTCATTCCATCGGTTGGATATCATATAGGTCGCGTAGATGTTACAGTTCCATGCTGTTGGCGAATTAGACACAAGGAAGTTGTCGCTCATGACAAGTGGGCCCAGGGAGAGCTACATGGACTATAAATAGGAAGATCAATGAATTATCCGTTATGCGCGAAGCACTCCCAACTGCCACAATTCCAGACATTATGCAAACATTGATGCTCTGTCTACATCATCCTTTAAGATCCAATACCATAATCAAACTGTAGGATGCTTCTGGACTATTTGTACGGAGACCATTACAATGACTGACCCTGGCATCCCATTAACGTCGACAGAGACTAGAATAATAGCTACGGAAGAGTGGCATGGAGTCAAGCTAAATGACTGGGAGTCATCTATGTTGATGAGCTTCCCTTTTGCTTTGATGAGGAGAATTGTCGGACTCACGTGTGGAGGCAATGTTGTCAGCTTCACAATGGACGATTTGTTGTCACTCGTCCCACTTAAAGTCAGCAGATGGTAATGGTATAAGGTGCGATGTTGTTCGAAGTACAATCACCATTGGTCTTCATTACAACACTCAGACGGCCTACAGGTACGTTACAGAGGTTCTTCGATCGATGCTCATTCTTTTTGTAATAACCATCTTATCCTGTATTACAGCAAGGCAACACACGTGTTCATATCGCAGCTATCTCACGAGCTTGCCTCGCAGCCAAAGACACTATGTTACGGATAGTTGCATCGAAAAGGCCTGTTGCCCACAGAAAATTTACTGGATGCTATGGGTCATTTTGTTAAGACTCTACCAGTACCTCAAAATTTGCAAGATCTGAAATCAAAATTCAATCTGCATGTCATGAGTGACTCAAGACTCCGTTAAGAGGATCTACATCTCCTTGCCTCAGCGTAGGGATGAATGCATTAGAAATAATAGCAAAATAATATTCTCTCAAGAGAGTATACTTTTACTTTTACCACGCTTTTACCATCTACTATTCGTTGTTGTTGTTGAGTACAAACATATTTTCAAATATCATTTCCATCTTTTAGGAGCAACTTTTTTGACAATGAGTGTATATTTCAGAGACTACTGATAATTACCTCAATGAATCACAGAGAATGAAAAACTTATTTATGAAATATTCAGAGTTGCGAGAAAAATATCAACGCTGACAATTTCCAATATAATTTGCATATCGATTTATCTGTGTTAATTCTTCAACAATTAATGAACTGACTTGCATTAGTAAAAGATATTATGAGGATATGAGGAACATGATGTACTTACGACATGAAGGATTTGGAATATGTTTTCTATTTAGGATATAAGGAACTTAGAGAATGAGTACATTGTTTTATTGGACTATAGCTCTAAAAATGGCTAGCAGAAATAAACAATCAAAAATTTATAACACATCTTTATCTAGTTTGATATTCATAGCATCGTATATGTTTATATAAATAGTTCAACATCTTGTATCAGTGCTGCTACGTTTGGCAGAGTATCAAACAATAGAGATCTGTAAGAATAAAAAAATTAATTAAAAACAATGTCAAACATTAAAAAATCCAATAACACAACGCAATATTGCATTTAGTTATACAGAAAACTTATGCACTAAGAAATTTTTAAAAAAGGTTTATACTTACGAAAAGCCCAAATGACTGTCATCGAAAACAATACGCAACCCTGCAGATTGATGTTATAACACTTGAAATAGGGCTACTACATTCCTAAATTTTGAGATAAGATATTGTACTATAACGAGGTTCTCAAGCCTATTTCGGTTCAACTGGTCTTTTGAACATCTCTTTGATTAAGAGTATTATCTACTTATGTATAAATTATAGTGAATTATAGAACGAGAAAAAATAGTGAAATTGATATTGGACAAGAAGTTGGAGGAAGCAACAGCAGCTGCAAAGATTTTATAATAGAGGAAGAGGGGAGAGAGAGAGAATCGGATAGAAGGGAAAACAACTGCGGAGTGTGATGACTGAGAAAGATATTAGAGAAATTCAGGACGAATCATCTTTATGTAGCAAATGAGACAAGAATTCATGTTTTTTTAGTGAACGTGTGAGGGATTTGTTCCACTGATGTAATGCTCTTCTTGATTTAATAAATTTAAAGTACAAATGTAAACAAAATTAAGTACATTGTGATTTTAAGGGAACATTTCTGTGCGCAAAAATACTTAATTTCAAAGCAATTCACTGCAATGAATAATACGAGTTGTATTACATGATAAATGTTATTTGCTTAGAAACATTTCTGCTTTTGTAAAAATAATTTGTTTAGGCAATTTTCAAATTTCCTCAAAGAAAAATTCGAAAAAGGATAATGCAAATCAACGTCATTCTCAATTTCTGAAAACAAGTTATTAATTTTAAAGGTTCAGTCTTTGACGAAGTAGAATCGCTGATAAGACTTGCAATCACATTGCCATAGAATTTTAATTTGATTTAAAATTAAGTAGTCCCTTTGAAGTTGATCCCATTGTTGTCTTTGATGAATGTTCTCCATATTTCGTCAGTATTGATTAAGGATTAAGGGCGATGTTTATCGCTTAAAATGACCAAACAATATGACAAAAGCTTAGCAGAAAACATTTCCCTATCTTTCATTATTTTAAGATTTTCTAACGGATAAATTTAGTGGAAATATAAGATATGCTCCCTATATGATATAAATATGATCTTTTGATAAATGATCGTAAAAAGTGTCGAAATCCTGTTACAATTTTCCTTTTATTTATAAAATAAGAAAAAAATGTTTATGTTTTTAAGAGGGAAGATATGCATTCAATATGTAATTTCCATAAGTTAACAAGGACTGAATTTAGATGTTTATGATTAATTTAAACTTATTCTCAAATAAATAAACAAATACAGATGAATTCTCATAAATTAAAACAAAATGAGGGTGCAGTTTTCTGAAAATTTCCCTTTAATGTTGAAAATTTTTATTTCTTGAATGTTCTCTCCGTACTCTTATAGTTTTGAGAAGTTTAAATTACAGAAAGAAACTCATTCGTCTCGTCATTCCTTTGTATTTTTATTACAAAAACTGATCCCATGACGTTTAACAATTACTTTTTATAAATTTATTACATTTACTTCCAAAGCAAATAATCGCAAAAAAATATCATAGATATGTTATTAATGGCAAAGTTCAGACATTGCTTTCTTTTCTGTAGGAAGATTATTGAGCCTTGTAAGAGGATTTTTAAGACTGAATAATTCAGACAGTAGTTCTCTTGCAAAATAAATATACAATCAATTAATCAAACCATTCAGTAATGATGAATAACTAGGGGTGACCTTGAAGCTAGATTTAGACAAAACTATATGCTTCTAGACAAAAGTAGAGTGTATTAATCTAGATTTATCTAGACAAAAGTGTCTATATAAATCTTCAAAAGGTTTATAAACGAGCTACTGTGTTTATTAGTAGAGTATATATACTCTTAGAGTATACATGCTTCAAACGATATCTTGCGGTACAGCGTTTCATTGAAGTGTGAATTTGTGTTATAGTGGACTTAGGTATGTGTTTGCGTCATTTATTTCTGTTAAAAGGAAGTTGTTGTGTTTACTAAAGAGTGTCCGAGAAAAAAAGTTGGAATTTTTCCAAATTAGTCTTCAGTTTGTTTAGGTGGACCGTTCATGCACTTTTACAGCTGTTCTACCGCATAACAATACAGAGAATGTCAAAATTGAGGCCAAAGTATTACTCCTCAAAATGTAATTAATGTGTTTTTTAAAGATACATACGTGCAGTTGTATTATAACCAAGTTTTGACTGTAGACTTCGCAAATGTTTAATATGCACTCCTTTTACTGAAAGGCCTTGAAATAAAATTAGTTCCGGAAATGTAAAACATCGCTTCATTTCCGAATACCAACTTTTCAGGAAATTCATTATGCTTCATCGACGTCAGAAGTGTATCACCGAAAGGTAACCAATATGCTATATATTCTCGTTTTAGTTGTTACATCAACTGAAAACGTTACTGGTTTCACTGTGAAAATTTCCAAAAGGCATCCGAATGTGTAATATAATCTATGCATAAGCAATAAATAAAATTTGAAACTATAAAAGTATATCTGTGATTAATCTCTTTATTATTATTTTGCCAAATTCATTCTACAATCTTTTTTATTTATCTAACTTTGTTTATGCATCTGATCATAATTATATATTTTCACATCATCAGTTGTGATGATGTAAAGGAAAGGTTTTTTTAGTCTTGACTTTTTGAAACGATCTTCTACGTGAATTTGCTTTTTATTTATAAAATGACTAATAAAAAGGCAAAGGTATTTCTTTGTAGGCTGTGGTCAAAGACAAAATCAAATACTAATATAAAATAACATGGCCACCCCGGAATCGATCCTGTGTTTTAAAATAAAAATCAAATTATGTCCATGATAATTTATCTTCTATGTCATTTAACATTTGAAATAACACGAAAGTAATGTTAAAAATACTTCCAAGATCTTTTTAATCTTGTTTCTAAAATGCATTCCCAGGGAATGACATCATGACGTCCTCAAAAATAATTTTTTAACCAATCAATGTGAAAAAAGGAAGAAAAAATATGGGTTTCTAGTATATAAGACTCTTTCTTTTAAGACTAATAGAGACTAAAAACAAAAAAAAATGCTGAGATTACTTTTAAATTTATAGGTAATTGATGCAATATATCATGAAAAATATATTTTGTTATCCAACGGAGTAACATCGGTCATTTGATTTTTATTATAAATTTAGTTTTGATGGATATAAATATTATGTAATCCATTTAATTAACTTTAACCTCTAGAACAATTCTTGATTTCCTTTGCTATAATTTTTCTCATTCAAAAAAAAGTTTCACTTTGATAAAGTAAAATCAATGAAAGACGTACACGATGTAATTATTTCTTCGCTCTTTTTCAAAATAAGAAAATTCTTCACTCCCTTTTTATCAAAATAATCAAAACATAGAATTTAATTAAAGAATTAATTTTCAGGAACTCCTTTTTTAATTTTTAATATATCTAAGAAATGTTTAAATGTCTGAAGAATTTTCTTTTTGATTTATTATTTCTAATATTTTGTTTCTTTGGTGATCAGAGTTTACATCGAAAAACTCTTTTGAACTAAAATGATAAAAGCTGAAAATAAACTTCAACCCTAATTTAACATCTGAAAAAAGAGTATATATCAAGTTTCGAATTGTACAAGTAAAATAAATAACCACAAAAATACGTAAATGTTTTACTTCGATTATTTTAAGACAAATTTTATTTAGTTTTTTTTTTTTTTAATTCTAAACAAATCATTATATAATGGATTTTATGATGGTAAGTTTTGGAAATGAAAGTATACAATAAAATCTTGTGAAACACGAAAACAATAGTTTCCAGAAAGAACTACAGGCAAAACAATCTAACAATCGTAATCGGATATTTTTCACCACGCTCATCCCAAATCGTATTTCAGAAAACCAGGATACATTTTGTGGGCTGTGAGCCCCACCATACCTATGTGAAATGTGACCGTTTTCAGTTATTTGGTATTCTGAAATAAAAGTGAGCATGTTTATAGCATTTTTTTGCAGTTACTATACAATTTATGGTTCTTGGAGACATTTATTACAAATGATTCTACTTTATTTGCGTAGTCTCTCAAAGAAAGTATAATTATTTAATTTACCTCTCAAGGAATTTTTGTAACGTTGCACTATAACTCAATAGTATGCTACGAAGAAATTCGTGATATATCTATAAAAGCTTTAAAACGATTTTGCACGATTTGTTATTTGTATGGTCCAAAAATAGGGGGTAAATTTAAACGAAATGATCAAAAGATTTGAGAAATGCAAAACTATTCACAATTGAAACATCCTCTTACGTCGGTGGTGACGCAGTTTACGGGAAAGATAGATAGAAAATATTTGATTTTTCGACATTTGAACTGTAGCTGCCTTGTTCGCATAACGTTATAAGAGCAAGGAACTGAATGTCACGTATTTAGTGTGTCGATTGGCTGATGGAAATGCACGAGGAATTCTAAAGGTGTTGTGAATTCAACGTTTTTTGAATGAAATGTATCTGGTTGCTAGAATAGTCTGCGCAGCAGTGGTTACCCAAGCAAAACCAAGTATTATTAACTATGTACGCCAATCCATTATCCATCCCAGCACCAATTGTTTCGAAGGATTTATTCACCGACCCTCTTAGATAGGGCATTCCTTAAATAGAGGTACGCATTTTAAAAACAAGATCAAAGATATTGAGAATTACATAGCAACTGATGTCCATAAACCTCACGGGAATTCGGTAGTAAAGGAGAAAGAAATGAAATGACACGAGACAGAAATTACTAGAAACATTTGTTGCATAAATATTACAAATGCTATAATAGATTATTCCATTCCAAAATGTTACATTAGAAGTTTGAATTTTTCAGCTTAACTTACTATGAATTCGTTGCATCCATGCTACCATTCGTTGAAAAGGTTGAAGCTGATCAACCAGTATAATGCTGCATATGGAGTCTGATGAGGAGTTATGCTGTGGATGATAAATGTAGGTATATCTAAATTTGCATTGAAGGTAGTAACTAGAGGAGCGCTAGGTATCTAGAGTTTTTGTTCCTAAGAAGAATTAAGTAGAATTTGCAAGAGTCCAGCTCAATGCCAATTAGAAATCGAGGCTGCGCTGATGATTAAAGCGAGATCCGAATGTCTAGCTCAAGAGATTGATTATGTCTTATGGCTCAAGAGCCGAAGCAGTCCAGACTATCTCAAATGCTGAAGAATGAGACCAATGTGTAGCGAGAGTGTATGGCAGGAGCTAAGAATCTAATTCCAGAGGAATTGTACGCAAGGGTCAGTGGAGACCACATCCCCACGATAGAACGTTTGATCAGAAAGCAGAATTAAGCACGGTACTGCTGTAAAAGTAAAGCTTATGAAGTCCAAAATTAAGCAAATTAAGAAATGGCGCAAGAGCCAAATCTGGGTGTTAAACACAAAGCAAACAATGTAATGAAATAAACAGACTCATGTCAAAAACCCGAGCTGAGGGATCTCTAAGAAGAAAAGAAAATGTCATTGGAAAAAATGGCAAAAGTCTATAGTGTGAAAGAGGGAAGGGTAACCATTATGGTAATTTACCAATATGTAATTTTTAGTAACCATGGTGGACTGACTCCAGATCAGAAGGTGATTAAACTTCACACAGAAAGACTAAACATACATAACTAGCAGTTACTATGCTTTTTATTAAAATCATTTAAAAAGATTTCAGAAGGGGACAAATAGAAAAGAGAAGAGAATGGTGAAACCAGAATGTGGTTCCTCTCTCATTCTATTGCATTTTAGTGCTACCTTATACAGTGGTAGCATAAGGTATTTAATTCATTTCAGCTTCACATCATGTGCACATACTTACCTTGCCGGCTTGTGTCCATAGTGGTAAAACAGTAGTAGGCTGGTGGTGATCAGCAGTCGCTACAGTAACTACAATTTGCCTTGATGAGGCCATATGTCTTCAAATACTAGCACTTTTTGAACCATCCTCTTATATATGAGAAAACTTGATTATTCAGCGTAAAAAGTCTTTGAATTTAATAGATCGAAGATACCTGTTTAATTTGAATTAAAATGTCTCTGAGATTGATGTGTTGAGATACGATCTCGTAGTCAAGGGACGAGAACGATAGATGATACCCGAGCATAGATTTCACTTTCGGCTTTAAGGCTCATTCCTTTCATTACGTTTAAGACTTATTGTCCTTTAGTTTGAAATTAAAAATAAGAAAGTTAGTTAAACACAATGATAGGGTATTTACAGTACTACAGAGCGACTTGGAATTTCCATGGGGCAATTAACTCGAAGGAATGTTTGGACATGCCACGTTATAATTCATTCAGCATGTGAAAATGGAGAAAGAAAACAGCATTTCAAGCTTTTTAGTGTCTGAATGCGAGTGAGAGAGTGTTTATTAATGTTGCACAAAGACGCAACACACACTCAGCATTTATTGGCAAAAAGAAATTGTTTTACAACAAAAAAGGGTAATTTATAACAGGATAAGTTGAAAAAAAAACGAACAAAAGATGTTACATAAGTTCAAAATTTAAAGGAAAACAAAAGTCTACAATGTACTTACAGAGTGTGAAATCAAAGTTCTAATACTTTGAATTTTTCATTCGTTCTTATTATGGAATGCATATCAATCCGTATTCCATTGACGTTACGATTTTATGCCAACAGTGACGCTGACACTATGACTCATGTCCATAGTCAGTCTGCTGTCCGATGGCCGGCAACAGCGTTGATATGAGGAATGCACACGAAAAGGAGAATAGAAATATTCAGAAATGAAGCACGAGACAAAAATAATTGTGTCGAACCAGGGACGTTTCGTTGTATTGAGACGATAGAGCGAGAAACGGATCAATCTGCTGAGTTCTATCATACCGATTTTTGAAAGATCTGGAAACACTGGGTAAAATATTTTGCTCTAGATAGAGACTACGAAGAGAAGTTTTAAGAATAAGAAATAAAAATTCAGTTTCTATCTTGGTGATAAATTTGCGATACCCGGGGATAATAATTAAATCTTTACGATAATGCGGGTTACTTCAATCTACGAACTTCCAGGACATGAATAAGATTTAATTTACAGCATAATTTACATAAGGATAAATTAAATGCAGAAAAAGTTATTTTAGATACATATTTCGATTATTTCTCAGAAACAATTAAATTATTATAATTTCCTCCCATACATCATCTTTCAATATTTTTTTATTTTGTTTCTTGTTTAATATATCATTCTGCGCAAAAGTCAGTTTCATTAAAATAACAAATGGGATTATATAATTTAGAGACAAATGTTTCAGTTTTTTTAAGAAAATTCATCTCTTAATCCCTTAAGGTACAGAGAGATATTTGTTTTTCCTTTACAGTCTACCAATCCCAATGGCAGACATTTTTTTTCCTTTATGGACTGTCATTTTTATGGATATCGTTTCTTCTCTGTCTCTTTCATCTGGAAGGGAAATCAGTCTTAATAATAAGGAGTGAATTTTTTGAGTAACAAGAATAGATTTTTTTTAAATACTAATAAATTATGCAATAAAAAGATTGAAAAATTGGAGTATGAATGCATTTAGTACATCTTAATTTTAAAACTCACCTTTGAAAGAGACTTTTCATTCATATTTAAAAGGTAGTTACTCTGAATTATTTTTAACGATATAAGCTATCCATTACAAATCATACTCTGAATTCTATGGGTAAGCTACTTCGAGGTTTTTCATTTGAACAGATATTCAGGCAATATAAAAAAATATGCTAAGCATATATATAAAGTCTCTTAAATTATATGCAAGAATCGGTATTGAAACTGTTAGCCACAGGTAAATGACGAGGATGAAATCTGAGAAATTATTTCGCTACAGATTTGTATATTATACTATAGCAAGGAATTGAATAAAGCGAAAAAGAAAAAAAAATCCTGCTTCTTTAAACTATCGTTAATTTATCGTAGAACTACTTTTATTATTATAAAATCACTGATTTAAAAAAGTAATTCGAAAAAAGTAAAGGAAATATGAGTATTAACTATTTAAAATATATTTGTTTGTGTGCATCACATAAAACCTTAAGCTAATTCCTTCCTCGTATCATTTTCTTTTATTCCTTCTCATTATTGCAAATGAGTGGGATTGCGGTTGTCGTCAAGTTGTGGGTTCGAGTCTTGATTCCCCTAAGACACGTCGTGTAGACGGGTCTAATGAGCATTAAATCTGTCGTGGCTCAAAGTCCTCAAGTGCCATGGAGGGGAAGTTAGGAGAAAAAGGTGGCAGCTCAGATACCATCCTCGTCACTTGACTGATGTTCAAAATTACAAGGTCCGATACCAATATTCCTAGCTTAGCTTCTCAGGATGACGCTAATAAAAACAATCATTCTTCTGAAAAAAAAAAGTAATCCTCAGTTACTTACCATCTTCAGGTAATAATAGGAATCATGACCCCAAGGTCCTCTAATTACCTTTTTCCTTTCCGAGAGGTTTATCTCTTTCGTAAACACATGAGACACTATACCCTAGCGATTCCTCTCTATTTTCGACCCACCTTTTCATAATTTTTTATTGTTATTCTTCTTATTCTTTCTTTCTTTCTTCAGTTTCGATCACGGATACACTTGATTTAACGCTGCTTTTAAGGTATGGCTATTAAATAACGTGACTGGTTCTGCAAAACATTTTTTGATGTCATGTATATTTACTTATTAGCACTTTCAATATACATCTCTCCTCTATCCCTACAACACTCCATGCGAGTCTTCCATTGTTCGAAAAAGTGCTGGAAGTCTTCTGTGAGATCCTTCAGAACGCGTGTCGCTTCTCTTTCACAGCTTCAATGGACTCAAATTTTGTTCTTTTAAATGCAGATTTCACTTTAGGAAATAGATCAAAGTCGCATGGAGCAAGATGGGACGTATAAGTTAGATGGTTTAACTATGGGATGCTATATTTGGCCTAGAAACCTCTTGACAAACAGTGCGGAATGACTTGTCCTTCCACAACTGTGGTCATTTCCCCCTTATTCTCTCACAGAGTTCTGCAAGAATGTGAAAGCAGTAATGATTATTAATAGTTTGACCTTCAGGAACCTAGTGAAGGTGCACAATCCCAAGAATATAGAAAAGAACAAACACCATTGCTCTGAATTTTGATTTAGAGTCTTTTTGGCTCTCGGTGAAGATAAACTTTTCCAGTGAAAGGATTGGCGCTTCGTTTCAGGATCAAGAGTAAAACTCCAGGATTCGTCACACGTTATTATCCTTTCCATTAAATTTGGATCACTTTCAATGGCATTCAAAGTGTCAGTACAAACATTGTTGCGAGCTCCCTGTTGTTCAAACGTGAGAAATTTTGATCGACACTTTTTGTGCATGTGAAAACTATCAAGTAAAATTTGCAGTAAAGATTCATTGTCAATTTCTATTGTCTAAGAAATTGTACGAATATTTAACCGACGGTCAGATTGAACCAGATCACGGATTGCTTCGATAGTGTCATCCGTTTTCGACGATTGAAAAGGATTAAACCTCTCAATAACCATTACACCGTTTCTTGAAAATGATTAAACCCTCAAAAACACGTTAACGGGCTAAATATTCATTGTCATATACTTCTTTCAATAAACTATAAGTTTCAGTAGAGTGTTTTCAACGTTTCGTGTGAAATTTCACAATAACTCGTTGATTTATAGTTACACTTATCGTTTTTCTGGTGAAACAAAACAAAAAACTCAAATACGACAGAAGCATTCGAAAGAAAAAGCTTCACTCTAAACAGCTGTCGGTCGCTGACGTTTGACGCATGCGTACTTCTTCTGTAGCACCTTGAATCTCGTTATTTAATAGCCACAACTTGTAGAAACATTTAACTTTTGCTCCATAAGCTTTAACTTTCCCTCACTCACACATTCTGTACAAAAGGGTCACAACTTCGTAATATAAACTAGCAAGGTAACTTAGAAATAACACTCTCGATTCTGTCGTAACTTTGTGATTTCGCAAACACTAAAATTACAGGTGCAGTGATGTAATCCTAAATTTTTTATTTGCTGTTTTTAAAATTAAGTACACTATTCAGCATCACTACTTATTCTCTGTCTCAGAATCTTTGTCTGAAAATTTGAATACGCGGTTAAGTTTATAAAATATAATGCACAAAATGGATTATTTCCCCCATAAAACTAAGATATATTCATCCCGGATGTTTCACTTGAAATTCCTAAGAATTTAGAATAATCAAAAGAAAATTGTTTTGAATAAGCTTATTTTGAATTACACACAATCGGTTTTAAGAAATTTATTCAGTAAAGTCTTTTTATGAAGATAGATGAACTTAGAATCTTCTTACATTTTTTTCGAAAGCACTTTATGTAAAAACCAAGCATCGAGCTTTTCGGACTTCTTTATAATGCATTTTTATCTATTGATAAAGGAACCTTTCTTTATCCTACAAGCGTCTAAATTTGGTTTTTTTACATTGAAAAATTTTAAAATGTCTATATTTAAAGTTTGAGTTTTTTTGAAAAAAATACATTACTCTATTTTTCCAAACAGGGTGGATTTCTTTATTTCTCATAATAATCTATGATTATTTTTCTTGATATAATATTTTTGTGATTTTGTTAGTAATTTTATAAATTATTTCTTCTTTTATACTTTTCATGAGAAATATAATGCTTTAGCGGACTCAAATATAAAATTGTTCTAATGTGTAATTATATAATAAACTAGAACTCCACGGTACTGAAACACTAGCAGTATACAGTAAAAATAAATACTAAATTTATTCCTAGGATTAAAAACTCTCTAAGAAATTCTCTATGTACATTGAATTCGCAATCCCAAAATATGACGAAGGTTCAAAAAAAAAAACTTGCTTCAGGAATGAGATTGATTTATGTATTGATTGCTAACATCACACTGAGGGCAATTGGCGATGGACATCACAGTTGTGAAAATAGGGCAAGTAACGAGGACGACACCTGAGGTATGGCACCTACCTCTGTAAATTTCCAAGGCATGGCAACGGAAGGACTTGGAAACACGACCAAATTTAACTCGCATTAACCCCACTACCCAACGAGTCTTTAGTTGTCTCAGGACTAAAACCCACGACTAGATGTAAACAATATCGGCAGTGCATTCGTGGTTATGATCAATAGGTTACCACGTCCACGTTTAAGGAATGGGAATTGGGTACTAAAAATTGGAAATAGGAATATGGTAAATCAGTGTAGTTTTAGTTATTTTTTGCTTTGTCTATTCCTGAGAAGCTCATGAGTATGATGCTCTTCTCATCTCCAAAAAACGTCTCCATAAATCTTCCCAACTGATGTGAACGTCTTCATCTTCTTTGAAGAAAGTTAACTGAACACAACACACTATTATGGTTGATACTTGGTTTACAGTGTATAATGAGAAATCCGTGTTTCTTCAATGGTGGCAACTTGAGGCAAAAGAACGATGACTTCTCCACTTGGTAGCAATCAAATTTTTGGTTAGGTAGCAAATGACAGCCAGATCAAAACTAACCATTTAATCAGTGTCGGTTTTGGCACCATTTTACAGATAAAAACACAGATTAATAACACTAACTTGCCTTAGCAACGCCTCCTATCTTCAAACAAAAGTACTTTTCAAACCATCTTCGTTCATGTCTATGAACTCTATATATGACAATGCTTTGAAAGATTAGAAACAAAACTCCATCTTGCTTAACGACTTAGCAATTCAAGAAATTTCAAAAATCCTGTTCTTGATTGTCTTGTGTTTTCTTTCTGTAATTGTAAATAAAATTCCATTTATGACCAAAATATTTTTAAGAAATATAACTTATAAAAGATTCATATTAAGTATTACAAATAGAATTATAAAGAAAATTTTGGCTTTTTCACATTGAATGGTATGAATATTAAAATTGTTTTCCAAATATATGACGAAAACGCTACCGTTTGAATTCTCAATTTATTAATTTTTCATAATAGGATATATAATAAACGTATAATAACTTTTTTCAAAACTTGCCTACATGAAACTTCCTTAAACTGCAATATTCAATACTCAAACGAAAGCGAATCAAAGGACAAGAAAGGAAAGAAAACCAAGAAAATTTGTTCCACGGATCAGAGTCATGCCATCTATAAATCAAAAAGTAAACCAGAATAATTTATACATGATAATCAAAAACGTGAGCTTTGAAATATGTGATGCCCATATGGATAAAACATGCGGCGCTCCGAAAGAGTTACCCGTATAAGGCACGTGCAAAACTGCATAGTGGTTAGAAGCTCATTTAAAATACATTTGTCTTTGAGAAATTTAAATAAGAAGACGCACGCGTGATATTAAATGTAATGTATAAAGACTAGATTTGTGATTCTTTATTTTAAATTCTATTCTGGTAACTAGTTCCAAATGTGAATTTTCAATGGATTGAATAACTGGATACTTTTTCCTTTTTCCTAAGTAAAATAAGTCATTTATAGACCTATTGGACAAATTAAGATTTTCCTTAAGAAAAAGTAACATTTCATCAAAATTCCTAAGTAACCCTTTTTATATCTAGTTTAAATAATATATGAAAACGGATTCAATTTTCTGAAAACAAATCTCACGTTTTACAACATTTCATAAGATAATTCTTTAGAATGCTACCACTTATATTCCTCATAATTTGGGCACAATAATAATATAATCTGAGTTTATAAACCCTATTACAAAAGTAAATTAAATTATTTTTCGAATATAAAATTATCATTTGTCAGTTTTTTTAGGATTGTATACAAAAACATCCCGACTGCTAACTGAAGTAGTTTTTAAATCAATAATATATATTATCAGAATAATAATTTTTTTCTAGTTATATTTATATGTAATTAAAGATTGTACTTTTTAATTACATATAAATATGTAATCAAAAAGAATTACTTTAAATATTTTACAATTAATCTTTTACAAACCTTTTTATCCACTTACCCTAGTGAATCAAATAGTATAGTAAACTGCAAACTAGATTTTTTCGTATACCTGAAGTTTGTAATTAAAAAGATATTATCAGTAAAATATTTGTAATATATTTAGGAGTATTATACTTAATAGAAACATAATAATGTGATAAGACATAGAAAAATTTTAATTAACAAGTTCATTACAAGATTTTGAATTTCATCAAGAAAAATAAAATGCAAAACCATTTTGCACAAAAAACAGATTTAATATGTATGTAATTGCATTGAGGAAATTTTCAAATACATCTTATCTTTTATTTTCTATCACTTGTATAAAACCCTTGAGTTCATGATGTTGAGTAAATCTCGAATTCTGTCCTTGTCATTCACTTTCATTTATTTTGCAGCTTGTTTGGCCTTTTGTCACCCTCTTACATTCTAATGAAAAGATTCCGCTTAAAGGATGTCAGATATAATCTTCTAAAAGATTTCAATCACGCTCAGGTCAGGATTGCTGGATGACTAAGGTAAAAGGACCTCAAGTTCGATCTCAAGATTATTTTTATGCAATTTATGGTGTGGACAGAGTGAACATCTGATGAAGAACAAACTAATCTGCTCCAAAAGAATTCTTCACTGAAGGAAAAGCTTTATTCAACAGAATAAATTACCAAGCTGTAACGAATGATTATTTCTATCCGACTACTGTGCCATAGTTAAATTAAATGTAACTAACTCTAAAATTCCATAACTGCTCGAAAAACAGACAAATCTAATTTAACTTAATTATTTATTTATTAATTGCTATAATTTATTATGTGTTATGGCTCTCTTTGGACTATATGGTTAGCCAACTAATTTAAATGCCACTGAAATTATGTGTTCTTACCAAACCCTTCCGGTTGGAAATGCTTTCTCCAACAAATCCTCTGCGACAGCGATAACCGATAATTAACTCTTGATACTACCGGCCTCTTGTAAGAACTATACTCAGAGTTAACCACTCTCTCTTTCCTCTAAATTTAGCTTTACTTATGTATCATTATATTTGAATCACTTCACTTTATTTCCACCTGAATCTAATTAACATAATAACGTTTCATTTTGTTTGGGAAGAAATTGTTATTTCAGAAAATCAATCTCAATTAAAGCCCCCAAGGTTAGTGAAGAGAAAATCGCAAATAGCCCAACGCCACAAAGCTTATCAGCCGTAACTGAACCTGCACCTAATATATTTCCGTTATGTACCATTGTGACTCAAACATTCCGTTATCACAACTTTGCATTTTTTCTGAACAGGGACATTTTTCTCATCTTTTTCCTCCATGTAGGAGGTCTTATTTTATCGCCATTTTCGGAAAATAATTTAACATCAATAAGTACTACATATTTCCGTTGCTGGTTGTTTTTTATCCGATTCCTTGAATCTTCACTCCATTCTCTTAATAATCCCTTGTCAAAGGCAAATATTTTCCTACCTGTTTTTGTGGAGAACCTAAAAGTTTTTCAATTTGTATTGAAGGGAACGAATTGCTTTTGACCTTCTCAAGGACTTTATGAGCAGTAACCAGAATCGAAGGTCTATGCATTTGACACGCTTCTCACTTTTTTCAAGCTGATGATTTCACATTTAGATTTTCCTTGCGTTGTCTTTTATACTTTTTTACTGCCATTGCCATTTTTGAACATACTTTGTGCAACAGATTTTCATTTGGTATTTTATGATGCGATTTTTCTTACGCTCGTTACCTCTTCACACATCTGGCAATACGCTTTGTTTCATATTGAAAGTTTAAGTTAATATATTGAGAAAGAGGTTTAAGACTTTGCAGTAATTTCATTTATACGCCGGTAATGTTAACTTATAGTATATACATGGAGAATGAAAAAAATTTGTAAACGAAATTAACATTATTTAGGTAAAATAATAAGAGTATTTAGGTTGGTGTATATACATAACATTTTGACTGACATGCTATTGTTATTATACTCGCGTCTTTAAAAGGTAACTCGTGCTTCATATTATAATACGTGCATTAAATATACATAATTTTTAGACTACAAAAAATTATGATGAGCAGTTTTTTTCATATTTGGTTACCACTCGTAATTATACATTTCGTGTTAGGGAAAATTGAATTTGCTCTGTATTGTTTCGATTCCTTCTATTTAAGAAGCTGAGTATCAGAAATATTTTTATTTTTTACGTGGTTCATGCTCTAATTTTTGTTTCTGAACAACTGTATGCACAATCCTATTGGTAATTAAGAATGGGATATTTTTTTTTTCTGCGTAATATTGTTTTCACTAACTCTAAACGACTTTTGTTGACGACGGTTTATCACAGACATTTTTTTAAAATGATTATTTACAACTAATGCAGATTGTATGTACAATTTAAAGTAAATTGTACCTATAATTAATTTAAATTGTATGTACGTTTAGAGTAAATATAGAAAAATTATTTTATTAGTCATAAGTTTTCTTGGTTAATTTTATATAATCCTATACTGTCTGACGAAATAATTATTTATCTCAGTGTCTTACTCCATATTATTTAAAAGAATTATTGCAAATTTCTCAAATTATCATGCTATATGATATAAAATTAACGAAAATATTTCAGATAAGTATACAAGGTGTATATTAACTATATTCAGGTAGAGGGATGGTAGTACAATGAGGATGAAGAATAATTACAATTGAATCTTTGGTCGATCTCTGTATTTAAATATCAAGAAAGAACAGGAAATACTTTTTCTTTGCTGGTTATGTCTTGTGATTTATATTGCCTTAAAATTTCAGATTCTAAATGAAAGAAGCTCTATTGATTTCTAAAATAAAACACTTTAATATAATTTTATAAAGTACAAAATATTTCTCTCTATGACTTATTTAAAAGATTTAAAATGAGAAAGAAATAATAAAGAAGAATTTAAGAAAAAAAAGGAAAAATTTAAAAATTCGAAGCAAATGACATCCCACAGTGGATTGTTTTTTTTAAAAATTATTAATATTCTTCTTTAAAGAACAGTTCATATTAATTTAAAAATAAACAACACTTTCACTCTTTTGATGGAGGGAAAAAAATAAAGTAAATTTGCTTTTTTTTTTATAATACAATGTATCATTTTCACCACAGCTTTTGTTTAAAAGAATTTTAAATTATATGCATCCAAAAATTATAAAGCGTCAAAAATAAGCATATCACGATAAATATGAATAATATCTCTTATGTCTTTTAAATGCAAATCATTTCTAATACTTTTAAAAGTAGAAAAAGAAAAAAAAAATAATAAAAAATCAGAAATATATTCCTTTGACAATTCTTTTCTGATAAAAAGAAATAATATTATTTTAAACAACGTAAGTATTTCAAAAAATATATATTTAGCTCAAAAATAAAAAAAAAATGCAAGTTTCGTCGGTAAATTGTTTGAAAGGAGCTATGATATGTGCGCCTATATTTTTCTAATAAGCTTCTTATTAACAACAAAATCTGATTTTTTTTTCCAAAAATCTACGAAACTCATTATGAAATTGATATTTTCGTTGATACACTTTTGTTACTTTGTTCCCATATTTTTTGCTTTAATTTACTTTTTTTCTTTTTGAAAAACTTTTAAAGTAAAAAAAAAACAGTTTTGTTCCATTTTTTACTCTTAAAACATGCTTTAGTTTCAAAAGCGGTAATCAAAACTCCAATATGTTTCTTGGGAGTTATTTTTGTTTGCTAATCTCTGAAAGGGTTTTTTATATCATCGGAGGGATATTATTAATAAGTATTCTATGTTCCATGTCTTATTTTTCCATCTATTGGTGTAGATATAAAAACAATGCTTCCTTTTCAATCTTTTAAATATTAATACTTATTATATTTTTCCTAGATTCTTATTTATTAAAAAAAAAAAAATTACTGTATTCTGGACATGTGTAATCCGATTAGATACTTTTCTACTGATTTAATACCTGCGTCATTTTTTTTTTTCATTTTTGTACTGAATAAACTTATTACTATTATTTAAAACATATTTACTAAATAAACTTATTAAAACATTGGCAATATTTTGCACATTATTGTCCATTTAAAATCACATATTGCACTGTATTTTTCTAACATCTTTTCTATTTATTTTATACAGAAAATTTGCAAGCCTTTCTGATTTTTTAGAAAAAAAGTCTTGCATTTATTATAATAATTTGCAGAAGTTTAATACTATAAACTCTTAAGGCTTCACATCAGTAAGAAAATTATAAATGAAATCTTTCCCAAAATACAACATGCTTTAATTTTTATTTGATAGTCTTGATACGAAGTTTCTATATTATATTTTTATAACATTGTTTTTTCCTGCTCTGTTGTTAATTTAAAGGTTAATTTATTAAATACGATACAGCTGTATTAGTACTATATAGATATGAGTATAATGAATGTTTATTTAACTTCTATTTTATATATGTAGTACATATGCATGTTATTTAATTTTTAAGATTACTTGTGGCTTTACGGTCCCCATTTATAGATAAAAAAGGTGATGAATTAGTTTTGATTAAGGTTGTGAACATGCCTGCAATAACTCTGATGCAGGAAAATGGGCGCAATGTTTAGTTTTTTTAATTTGTGGTTAAATATGGGAGAGGAAAAAAATCTACTGTACCGTAGCTTCCTACACAACCATCTGTCTGAGACGACCATCTGTCTGAAATTCCATTTTATTTCTCAACTCCCCAGTCACAGAGACGAAATAAAAAGTTTATTTCTCCAAATAGGACACTAGATAAGTCACACCTGTAGTCAGCTGCTTTGGTGCATTCATTGAAAAAGTGGTCCTGCTACACAGGTGTGGAGGGATGATTCGCTATTGTGAGGAGGAAATGCAGGAACTATGCATTGGGGTGACTTGTGGATTTCGGGCAGTATGACTTTTGACATGTAGCACCAGAATGGGCGTGAGTCAATCAAGACATTGTCTTGAAAGATCGAATGGTGTTGGGAACAGAGATGGAAGCTGCCAGTGCAAGTAGATGTTCGTCCAATCAGGAATGGAAAATAATTGAAGGAGGCGTGAGATAGCACTGCCAATGAGGTGTAAAAGAGATTGAAGGGGAAAAAAAGGAAACCAACGATAAGAAGGAGGTCTCACAAGGAGGGAGTGAAAAAGCGAAAAACGAATTTTTGTATGTGCTATTTTAGCGGATCTTGGAAGTTACAACATCAGGTGTAAGGGCCTGCCCGACGACGAAACTGTTAAAAAAATATCTGATTGCTAAATGGGATCAAGGGAAAACGCCTTGTTAACTTACGAAAACAGTTATAAATAAAAAGAAAGATGATTTTACTGAAGGTGTGTGATCCTTCACGATACCTAGGCCTTTTACTAAACCTGCCGTCACTATGTTATATTAATGCAATGCTGAGAAGACTGACTTTTATGTTGAATTGTTAATTAATTTTATCTTTATTTTAAATAAGTCACTAGATGTCATTTACTAAATATCTTTTGTACACTTATCAATAAAAGAAAAAGATAAAAAAATGTTTTTTTTATATATTGTCTTTTTATCGTTACTGTTTGCTCCATATCTGTTCCAATTTGTTTTAAAGCTGAGGAACATTGTAAAAGCAGACTGCCTTTGAAAAACATTTTCTAGTTCTAAAATCAATAAAATTATCGAATATTATTGCCTGCATGTGATGAACGAATAGTTATGCTATGAAAATAATTAGTTATAATCAAGGAATCGTAAACATATTAAGTAATATAAATTATTTTTTTTTCGAAATTGTTATGACTCACCACTATCTCCTCATTTATGTTTCATTTCAAAATTGTAGGCATTTCAAAACCGAATTAACCTCAAAGGAAAAACTTTTCACTTTCGTTATTGAAAGAAAAAGTAATATGTGTTGCTGTTTCTTGTTTTAATTTTCAAATTAACGATATAACATTTTTAACTAAAAATTACATTAAAATTTAGTGGTAATGGATAACAATATTTCCATTCTTTTTAATTTTACAATTCATTAAATTATCCAAAATCTCAATATGGAAACCTTTTAAGAAGACTTTTGTTTGAAGAATAAAATATTTTTATTCTGATGTTTCTAGTTTTGTTAAAAGAAATTTTAATCTGCTACTTATTTTTAAAAAGAGCAGTGCACCACTCCATTCTTAGAGAAAAGAGATGAATTCCATTACAGAGCTGAAAATGTAGACTGACATTTTAGTTTTATTAAATATCTAAATCAAGTGGTGTAATAAATTACAGCTTTCGTCATTTGATTGACTCTCTCAAATCCAAAAGGAATTAATGCGAAGAAAATTGAACGTTTGAGAAGTTTGGCAATTATGGTTACTTATTGTTTTAAATTGGGTCATCCTAATGATGGGCATCTTAGGAATTGCATTAATTTCTGAACGAATCAGTCATTCGCCGAAACAAAGGTTACTTGTTATTGATGATTTGAATGATGATCTCGGACTAAAAGAATAGTTCTTAAGCAATCACTGATTACTTTTCACAAAAGTAATAATCTCTTTCGAAATTTAGTGGGCATAACTTAATGGATTCAATAAAAGGTTTTGTTTCCGAAACGGAATCAATAGCTATCAATATAAAAAGAATTGCATGATTTATGATCGTTCTTTGTTACCTAACTCTTTCATCATCCTAAATCATAGATTTAAAGTGTCTACCTGAGATTCTAAGCACAGATGTATCCAATTCAATCAATTAAAACACTCAATGGTTATAATTCAAATCAGTTATTTATTTATGTTGTTAAGGACATTCAGCTCAAGGCCCCTCAAAATGTTTATAAAAATAATTTTAGCGTAAATATTAAATATCACTCTGACCTCGATTCTCGTGTTGGAGTATATTATTATGTAGTTACTGCGCAGGTTCAAATTCTACAATGTAGAGTCGTATCTTTGCTCCAGCATTATGTGAAACAAGATTTCACGCACGGACAAGTAAGCATTATGTGAAACAAGATTTCACGCACGGACAAGTATATTCCAAGCACTATTCAATTTCTTCCCATACCTGTTCCTTCTCACTCACAAAACTTTTTTTTTTTATGATAATGCAAATGATTCTAACTGTAACATGTCAGATGGAACATTAAAAAATAGTTTATAGACTGTGATGTGAGAATGGAGTTTCATTAATAAGATATTTATGTCGTAGTTGCAACAGAACATTTTTAAGAAAATAAACTAGCTTTTATTACTTTAATTCAATGTATTTCCTCGCATATGTGACACGACATAATCCTTAACAAATATTATACGCGACAAAACACATTATATAAATATATGCTTGACAAAATACATTATATAAGTATATGTTTGAAAAATACATTATATAAATATATGCTTGACAAAATACATTATAAATATATATTAAACATAACATAATACATTAGTAATGTATAGTCATATAAATGCATCCTATGAAGTAATCACTTTGTAACTAAATATTCGTAAAAAGAATACCATCAAAATTCTTTATAATTTATTTATAATGGTTCTCGCCCTTTTCCCCCTTCAACTAACTTTTCGGCTTACTTTATGACAGTATCTAATTTGAGAAATTTGCCTCGCACGTAAACTATGACTTATGTAAATAAACATTGTTACATGTATAAAAATGTAGTAAAAAAAGGAAATGATCAGAAAGACATCGGCCATGTTAAATTATTGAGAGGGCAAAAGAGGTTAATGAAGCTGATTTCATTAAAAAAAAATAACTACTTAAAAACACACACATAAAATGATAATTTGCGAAAATCTAACTGAAGAATTGACTCAAGGCATAGTTTCATGTACCATTATACCACAAAATCTGCATTAAAAATAATGTTATAAATAGTTGTACTTAATAAAATTTAGTAGGTGTTCTCAGACATACTATAAATTATATTATAAAACAATGAATACCTATAAGTAAGTCAGGTAATCATTTAATAATTCCAGAAATGAAAGAAAAGATAATTAGTGATAAAACGAGACGGTTATGCTAATGTTTTATTAATAGTCCCTAGTTTTTGATGACGAAAGTGAAAAAAAAAAAATTATGAAAAAATGAGGGAACCCTGTAATCGTCTCTCCTCTCTTTTATTTACCACCTCTCCCTCTTCACCGTAACTTTTTCTTTTTGAGATGATATTGTAAATTATTAATTATTAAACTTAATTAATTATTATTTTCCAAAATTCATTCAATAAATTTGGGATGCCTCAAATCTGAAAGTGCATTTTACTGTTCGAAAAAATGTGGTAAATTTCTTCAGTAACTCATATTAAGATTTCAAAACCAAATCTAAGGGTGGTAGAACTGTTACATAACGTCAAATAATTGCAGACAAATCCGTTACCTCTTGCGGCGCCAACAAAGTTGGAGTCTTTCAAGAATGCTTTGGAATATATTGACGAATGTCAATCCATTCTACATACAGCTAAATTAGAGTACATTTAAAAAAATTGTAGACAGCAATATTCTAAATGAAAACTTTTTGATTCATGCAGTGGATACTGCTGACTTATGAGAGATATTTATCGTACTCATAAACAAAACGAAGTACCAGGAAAAAAAATTTAAAATATAGTCGCCAACGTAAAAGAAATGCAGTCAGATCTCCTTATCTCGAGGTTGTCGTTTTCTATGTTTACGAAGGCGCGAGTGAATTGAACCGCGGGTTACAGTATTAATATAAAAATTGAGCTATAATATAAATTTTAACATCGATATGAATTTTTCTGCTTTGCCCTTACACTCTATCGACATTGTTTTTCATGACAATGGAAATCACTTATGTAAGGGGAAAAAAATTGTACCTTAAAATGTGACCAATAACAATTGTTGAACTCACAGCTAATCTCACTGATAGAGCGGTAGCTTGAAAATAATATCTTGTAAAAAATTTCGAAACTGAAGCATTTCACTTCCTGAAAAATTCAGGATCATACCCAATCTAAATATTTGTGTACCTCCTTTCCCCCCCCCCCAAATAAATAAATAAAACGCCACTCTCTTAGCACCAAACTTTGAAAAGATGAGTCTCAAAAACACCATTTTACTCATCTCCACTTAATCGGATATTTATATTTTTATCTTCTGCCTTTTGTGACAGAAGTCGTCGTCTTCACTTTACGATTGGTGGAATTGAGAGAGCTGGCTACGTAAGAGATTCCTTCTCTTGTCCTGCACTTCCTTCCTCTTCGTTTTTGGTGGACACGTACCGTTTGACTTATATCTTTCTCACGTGTCTTATTTCTCGCATTTAGAGTATGTTTGCTGTTGCATAGTGTTAATCTATAGCACGATTATGCCACATTATATAAAATTAAGAGGAATAAAAAGACATATTGCTTATCCTTTTCAAGAAATCCGAATGTCCTCTGAAAAAAAATAATTCAGAATCGCATTAAAAGATAACTATGGTAAAATATGTCCGGTACTAAGTAACGTGGTCCGACTGTTCTAAGAAGATTTTATGAACAAAAAGGAATTTTAAAAATATCTTTTAAAGGCTTTTTTTAAGCAAAAAGGAAAATGTCGATGAATTTTTTTCTCTCCTTACTCAGTTTCATGAAATATTTCATGTTTTGAATAAAACTTTACCTTTAACTCAAACAATTTAAGCAATTTCTTAAGGCAATTAAACAATTACAATATCAATTGCTTAAAGTTTAAATCTACCGGCCGTTTTGATTTCATGAACATAATGTTAATTCTATGAAATTTCTGCTACCATTCTCAATTCTTTATTATTTTATCTTTTCTAATGCAAAAAAATGTATCTGAAAGAGCAAAAATAAATGAATTATATGTTGATGTTTGTTTGCTTTCGGCTACGATGTGTCTAATGGAGAGTACTAGATAATATTTTTTTAATTCCGGACCTTGAAATATGTACTTTTCTGTCAATTCGCCCATTTTCTTTTTCAAACGTACTTCGTTGACCGTGTGGCAGGCTTTTCGCTCGAAAATCTCATCTCCATAGAATAACCAATGGTTTTACAAATTTGGAGTGATTTAAGGATGTTATATATTTCCTTTGTATAGAATCTACACAAACCTCTATTCCCAAAAGATAGTTCAGCTACAGTTTGCAACAGTGTTTTGACGTTTTGTGGCGGAGACCGTAAAATAACGTGCGCACCTATTTTACATTACGAAAATATTTTTTCCTCTAAATCCTACTGTTTCAGAACTAATCACCAAAATTTGGTGGAGAGGAAAAGTATAGAAGATAAAACGATTTCACACGGGAAAGTGTAGGCTCATACGAAAGCATGACTTAATGGCGGGCACAAAACTATCTTACGAGTGCAATCGGTCATCAGTCGACATTGCGACTTTTTGGAAATAATACTCATAGTTCCACAATTATTTGGTAAATTTGTGTCTTTGTCTCCTGGCAGTTGGCGAATAAACTTTTTGGAATGTGCTTAGATAACTTTCTCTTCTATTAGCTAGCTGTACTTATCCCATGCTTTCCTACATAAAAACACCATATTTTGCTATTACTAACCTTACATCAAATTTTTACAATTAGTTCACGTGTAAAATAATTTAATTGTCAACTGCAATTAGATACGGCCAAAAGGTCGCCAAGTAACTTCAGAACCAAGAATACTTTTGAGAAATCTTCAGGCTCCCGTTTACCGACCGTTTTGATATCGTGGACGTTATGATAATCCTGTCACGGCGCTATCCTCAATCTTGTCATTAATATTCCTCTTAGGGAATTTTTGGGCCTTAGAAATTATTTTTATTAGAAAACTTCCTCCGAAGAAGGGAACTTGATCATGCAAATTAAGACTGATGTATATAGTATAAGCTTTCAAGAAGGAGAAGAGAGGATAGATAGGATAGATTTCCAGCTGAGGAGTTAATAAATTAAGTGTTTTAGAAATGTCGATCCTTCCTTCCGACCAAGCACCCTTACAATCCTACCGAATTTCTACTACCGTCCTCAAAGCTACATTATTCGCTCTATCGGAATGCAATAATCCCTATTTTGATTATTCGTTTGAGAATTTTCCAATCTTTAAGAATATTTTAAAATATTCTTAAGAATCGGAAGAAAAAGTAATTCTTCAGAAGCCTTCATCATATTTGCTCTCTTAGATGCAGCGTATTGTATTCAAATAGATCGAGAAGTATACGTTTGAAGACGGTTGTAGAAATTCCATAGGAATATCCTTACGTTCATGAAATCAAAATGTCAAAATGGCCGGTAGACGGGAGCCTTAATGTCAATTGACAACCGGTTGTATGTGAAAAGCAGTTTTTCACCCTCTATAGCGTCATTCGTCCACTTACACCTGTTCATCCATAATGAAATCGTCTTTATGTGTTATTTATTACCTATATCTCCACCAAATTGCAACGATGAGTTCTGATACACCTTGTATATAAGAAATAAGAATCATGTCTCGGAAGGCAGCCTTCCGACTTTCAGAACAATAAGACATATCCCCGCAGAAGAGCCATTCGAGCGTTCAGGACGCGAAGATAGCCTTAATGCCTTGATAATTTTCTCTTGCCTGGGCTTTTCTTACGGCAAAAAATATCACATATTCTTTCGGTAAAAGCCAACAAATTCATCAAAGGTATTTTACGCTGACAAATAATCTCCATCTTTAAGCAATAAAATCTTTGACTGAACCCGGATGATTTCTCTCATTGTAATTCTGTTTCATTTAAAGTTACTTCTTCCGAAAAAAGTTGTCTTTTCTAATAAGTTGATCAAACGCTGATATTTAATGGCATTTATGTCGAAATGACAGAAAGGAGAACTCAAGAGAAATGCTTTTTAAAAATTGACAAAATTAGGGACCATCATTAAAGAGGTTTAACTGTCGGTAAGACTTATATTCTAATTATCGAGCATACTCTAAAACATTATAAAGAAAATTTAACGCGATTTTGGAATGATCTATGATTTCAGATTTACTGTCGGTTTTTCTTTGATAAGTTCGTTCCTTCTTTCGCTTGCATAATTAAAGATTAGCGGCCTAGTTTATCGGTATAAATGACTTACCAAAGGGACAAATGTATTAACGTGGACTTTATTTATTTATTTTATAACTGTTTTCAATACTACTTTCGGTTTATAACGTTGATGATGTCTCATAATTGAGAGAAAGCGTTAAAACCTTTTGAATATTTCAAACATTCATTTATTTTGGCCTTCATTAGAATGTTGAAAAAGTTATTTGAGAATGATTACGAAGCAGTTTTAAAATAAAATGAATGATAACATTCAAATACTTGATCGATGAATACATTTGAAAAGGAATTATGCAACATCAACAATAAAAACTCTTTGAGCATTTTTAATCCTTTGAAATATCAAACAGTATGTAACCGAAAGAGATAATCTACTTTGATAAATTATTTAGGTTGATTATTCTAATGATTTCACGAAAACCTTCTGTACGTAGTGATAAAATTTATTTTTAATCATAAGGAGTTTATATTAAAAAATGAGAAATAAATTTTAATCCTAATTCTCCAGAGGTAAGAAAAACTGCAAGAAATCTAAATGATAAAAAATGAATCAAAAACAAATGTATCACAGGGATCAAATATACATTAAAGAATTTTGGATAATTGGTTAAAGATATTATACAAATGTAAGGCAATTCTGACTAAGACTGTTTTTTTAAAAAAATATTTCATGCCCTTTACATTTATTATTTTTTCTATTAAAGTGATGAGATAGAAACGCATTGCACTTTCTGCTAGTGACAATCATGATGTTCTTATTATGGATAAATAAATTAAATGTATGGATCATACTCAGACAAATAACTCATTTTTGCCTATACAAAAAAAAATCCTAAAATTATTGATGGAACTACAGAATTAAGTGAAATTGTATCTTTTCTTTTTCGAAGATAGATTGACTTTCGAATCATGTGATCGGAATCAAGGAGCATTCAATTTTTAAAAACATTTTAATTTAATTTGGAAACAAATCTTTTTGTTCAAAAATATGTAAAAGAGTATAACATGTTCCTCTTCCCTGCTTTCTGATAGCGGAATAAGTTTATCCACTAAAGCAGGAGTCAGAAAACATTTTTGGATTGGAACTTATTGTAACATTTTAAAACTCGGTGGGCAAAACTGGAGGATATATACATGGGAAATTCTACAGAACACGTGAATATCATTAAACAACAAAATAGCAAGAATAATAACAGTGATTAAATACTTCGAAGGTTTCAATTTTTTTTGGTAAGCTCTGGTTTCCTAGGAATGCGGAGCTGTTATTTCGCGGTTTCAACATTGCGGTGGATGACATCACTAAAACGTTATCAACGTAAACCATCCGTAAATGGTAAACTCTTCACGAAAGTGAGAGAGAAAAGCGCATTTTCATCATAGTAAAAATTACCTTATTTTCTTATGTATACAATGTACATTTTTAGCTTGAATATTCATCTTAAAAATGGGTGTGTCTTATATTATAAAAATAAAGAAAGTGTCCTACTTTCAAAAGTATCATTTATTACATGAAGGTGATAATGATGAAAAACGAGAGGAAGAAGAATAAGAAGTAATTAATGATGACATTGATAAAGGTTTTGCAAATTTCTGAAAGATTTTTACTTAATTATTAAATATAACTAATTATTTATGCTCTCTTTTAACAATGGTACTTTAATTTTAAGGTTACCGCCGACCTTCGAAGGAGATTTTTTTTAAATAACTAAAAATTAACTTTTTATATGCATTATTCTATAGGATATAATTAATAACTTAAAATAAAATGTAAAATTGGCAAAAATTTTAAATATTTTAACACAAAAAATATATAAAAATAGCAGTAAAATGACACTTGTGAAAAACACCAAAACTAAAATTTAAATAGAGATATTTCAATTCTGTAAATTGTATTATGATTAATTGCATCTAATTCAGGATTTGTGTCTCGCTCATAATTATAGCCCTGGTAATTAAATATTTATAGGAAGCCGAAATTTAACATACAGAAACACCGTAAAAAACTGTGATAAGTTATGACTTATATCATCAATAAAATGCAAAGTAATCAAATTATAACAATAGGAGAGTTCAAGTCCTAAATTCACATTCATAGAATATTCTATGAAAGTTTCATAACATTATATGCCTAACTGTTTTCAATATGGTGTTTTGCGCTGAAACAAAATATGAAAATCTTGATTTTGAGAAAAAGCTAAAAATACATTTCAATCCAGAAATTTCCTAGTTAATTAAAAATGTAACACTAAAAGGCCCCTCATTTGTAAACTTTACTGTCCGTATTACTCAAATAGTTATCACACATTTTCTTCCGGATGGCCTTTACAACTTTCCTATGCTTACATACAACAAGTGTTGGATAGCGCTTCGAATCTTTGATACGATTGTTATCCAACTTTTCATATCCATTTACAGTGAAGTTGCCCGGATTTGTAATCTTCACATTATTTAAGACTTTTAAGCAGCCTTGATGTCCTTCGTTAAATTGTATAATTGCATCATATGCACCCAATTTCATAGTTTTCAAACAAACAATAACTTCTTTCGGTATTCTTTGTCATATTACACCATTAAAAGATTCATTAGCATTTTGGGTCTTGGGAAATTCATCTTGCATGTTGGAAGATATTTTGATGGTGATATTTTAAAAAATTGCTCACCATAACTTGGGAGAGTGAATTTCGTTATAAGAGGCAGACGATTTTTGAAAACAGCATACGATATTTTAAAAATACGCTTCAGTGTTCCTTTTGCATTTAACTATTCTTTTCTTCAAAACCATTAATTCTGTACTAGCTGTACGCATTGAAATGTTAAGTTAATTGGTTTGTTATATTTGTCTGAAAAGTAGGATTTACCTTTCCATTTTGAATGATTTGAAAGAATGGAATACATTTTTTACAGCGTGTATGGACAAAAATTTAAATTAGAAAAAAACTGAATATTTGGAATTCAAGAATAGTATTGTTTTGAAATGAAAGATGTAATTTATACTCATCAGAAAATGCTGTTCTAAAAAGAAAAGCCCCTTTCTTATATTTATTTTATTGCTTAGCGCAATTACATGTTGAATAAATTTCTTTAATTAATATTTTATGTGAATTATAGCTATTTATTTTTTCCTTTACATTTCAATACATTTACGAAAATAACTAAAATGTATTTTAATATTTAATTATAATTATAATTATTAGTAATAAATAATTAACATAATATTTTATATATTATTATAAATAATAAAATTTATTTATGTTTGTAATTATTAATAATTCTAACATAATATTATTTTATAAAATTATAATATACTACTGTAAATAAATATTAATACTAATAATTTGAATTATTCATAATACAGTTTGTAATTTTTTTCTTTAAAATTACTGTAATCTTACCATTTAATTACGTGAAATATGTCATTTTTCTCATCAGAATCTGTATGTTTTTGCTTAAATGTTAGTTTTTTGCATCCTTTTTCCTTACGTATCACTTATTTGTAAACCTATTTTATTACTATTATTACTCGCTAACTTTTTTTGCAGAAAACACCAAGAAAAACCCGACATTAACTTTCAATGAACAATCATGTGTGTAGTATTAAAAAAGTTTTCTAGAGAAAAGATACAAAATTTCCCGTTGCAGAGATAAATTTATAACTTCTAGATTCTGCATTTCCATATAAGTGCTTTATATGTATACTTATATAACGTTTTCTGTTCTGGAAAGAATAAAGATATTTATATATTCAAAAATATTAAGACATGAAAGTGAATTACAAAGCATCTAATCATGGCTAACTATTAAAAAAGTGGAAAAAAGAAGACGACTTGATAAATCTGTTTACGGGTCCCATTCATCGTTTCAGTTACAGTTAACGAAAACAATCTGAAACTTTTTCCGGAATCACAGTCCCAGCGGACGGCATCATTAAGAACCATCCGACCAGCAACTGTAAATAAGGATATATCGCGCAGGGACTTTCCCACTGCTAATTACTTCTAGGCTTGATAAGCGAAGAAAAAGAAAAAGCTTGTTACATTGCTGGTTAATTAAGATTGGATACTTTCACAGGTAACGATTGTTGATTGTATGATTGTTTAATAACATCTCATTTAGAAGAAATTCCAGAGCTATTGGCGACGGACCTCGTCATTTTGAATCATGACTAAGTGGCAAGGAGAACACCTCAGATGACATCCTCCTCTTCTAACTATCACACTGCTTCATCGTAAAGACTTTGAACTCCGCCAGACTTAACGCTAAACAACCTCTCTACACGACAAGTCTTTAGTAAAATCAGGGCTTGAACCAATGATATGATTGAAATAGTATTGAATGGATTACAGTCAAGTGATGAAGTTGCTTATGATCTGTGATCTCACTGCCCTAACTTCTGTTCTACTCCACAGGAGAAATTTAAGCTAATGTGTGATTTAACGTTAATTGGTTCGACACCGTAGGTTTCTGTGGTATCGAGATTTAAAGCATGATTCAAATATAGAGGGTATTTTCTAATAACTCTGATTCAATAAAAAGTATTATTGTATCATTTCAATTGTTGTCAACAGTTTAAATTGATTTTTAAAAAATATTTTCTTGTAACAGTTTTTTGATTCTTCCTTTTCAAAGACTTAAACTTGTTTTTACATTGTTATTAAGAATTTATTTGTCTATCTCTCTAATCTGAAGAGCACACTATAAAAAGATATATTTGGAGCGAGAATGATGTGGAGTTCTTATTGTACAAGATTATGCTACGCTAAACATGGTGTTACGGTAATCTAGACTTTTGATAAGAATGGGAAAAAAAGAAATTCTTTGTTGACAAGATGAAGGATCGAAAATAGAGAATGATCGCTAGTGTATCCTGGGGAACGTCTCCCATGTTTACTAAGGGCAATAAGCCCATGGAGGAGAAAAAGATCACTAGCGGGCCTCAGCGTCATGGGTTCTGTACCTAACTAGAGAAGGTAAGCCCCTTATGGAATGATATTTTAAATTATTTATGTCCAATGCAAAGAAGGCGATGAGCGCTTCATAGAAATAGTGAAGAGGAAAGAACCCAGAAAATAATCTCCTGGAAATAGAAAAAATACTTTTATAATTTATTTTATTTTTTATTTTTGAATCATAATTGTAAAAAATTTAAAACCCTTATGACTAAGAACAACTCAAGTGATTGATTGTTTATTAATATCACTTAGGAGAGGGAATTATAAATTCTTAACTTTCGTACTAAGAAATAACTAAGACACCTGGATAAAATTTATTCTACATATTAATTGATCTGTTGAAACATAATGTTGTAAATTACAGCAATTCATGTTGATTGGTTTGCTTTCAGGAAACCGTTTAAGGTAATATTTCAGGTATTTTCTCAGGGTATTATTTTAATTATTTAATTTAACGGAGTATTAAATTATAATCCAGTTAGACACTTAATTTTTATTCTTTTCTTTTTCCATATAAATTTTATTTTTTTAATATTTATTAATCATATTTCATTATTTTCCTTTTATTATCATTATTACTTTAAGTTTCAAAAGTCGTCATTGTAAGACTCCGTAGATTAAGCTCTTATCTTCTCCATACTGCTAATTAATTTAATCTATGGTTTCCGGAAACCAAACACCTCAACATGAATAGCCGCATCTTATAGCTTTACGTATATAAAGATCAATACATATAGGGGTACGCATTTTATTCAGGTACCTCGTTTATTTCTTAGTAATAATTAAAGCGTCGCAATACCCCCCCTTAAGAATATTGCAGCGACTCTCTTCTACAAGAATGCCAGAAGTTAAAATGCCTTACTAACTAGCCCGAATAGGGCATTCTCTCTAGCCTAGTTGGTTGGGGCATGACAAAAAGTGACCGGTAAACTTTTCTTTGGATCCACTGGTCCAGGGTTTAAAACAACGCTGCCGCATCAAGGTCATCAACTCTCTCCCCCCTTCCACAAGGCACGGGGTAGAAAAATATCCTCCGATGTTTTATCTAGCGCCGAAGTGGTGTCTCAAGACTTGAACACTAAATGGCAGAACAGCTTATAACTACTGGTTGCATCTGTATGCCTAAATATTTCAAACGCACACAAATCACGACTAGTGATATTCCGGCTCTGGTGCTCTTGTCAACGAGACCCACCACACAACAGGAGAGAGCCGATGTCTCAAATGGAAACTGTCCCAAGTAAAAACTCAATCCAACAGGGAGGGGACGTATATCAATTGCAGTAATGGCTGAAAAAATCTAAAGCATCATTCTGTAAAAACTAAAGTTTCTTTTCGTATCATCATGATGATACTGGAGGGGGAGTATTCAGCGATTCTCTTCTACAACAGCACCAAAAGTTAAAATTTCTTCATAATCCATTAGCTTGTTGGTAAGGGCATGACAAAAAGTGACCAGTCAACTTTTCTTCGGATACATTGGTCCAGGATTCGAAACAACACTATCACATCAAGGTCATCAATTACATCCCCCTCCACGGGATACGGGGTAGAATAACATTTCTCGATGCCTTGGAGTAAACAACCAGCGCCGAACTATATTTAAATTTTCATTAGTATACACAAATATATCAGATGACTCTTATTTTACATGTACCATTACAATATAAATCGATAATACACATTTTAACTACGAGCTATGAGGCCAAAGTTTCATATTAGATGGAAGAAACGAGACATAATTTTGTGTTATAATGAAATAAAAGTGTAGTGAGTGCTAGTTATCAATTAGGTGCCGCATATACATGCATGGGGGTAATAGAAGACGGACCGTGTGTTATTTCTGCAAACTTATTGCCCTGATGGCAATAAATACTATTGTTGTTTTAATGCATACGAATCCTTCTTAGAAGAAAGAAACCTTTTTTTGTAAATTAACTTGGAAAGTATCTGACCTAACCTCATAGAAATAATATAATGAAAAAATATCCCTGTAATAACATGGAAGAAATCGGCAATTGCTCTAGATGAAGAAAAAAAAAAATATCAGAGCATCTTTAAGAGAAAGGTGCAAGAAAGACGGAGCAAAATGAGATTTTACAAAGCAAGTGATGCGTATTTCGTGATTACTTTTTCTCTTTCCAAAGGAGATGAATGTGCCCTTTAAATTTGTAAGTTATGGTCATGTATCAAGGATAATGGAAGTTCAGCGCACAATTTTTTGGTAAAACATTTAGGATTTTTTCATCTTACACGAATTTTTAAAATTGTGGAACATATCCCAAAATTTACCATATGCAGCATGTATTTTTTAACGCGATTTGTTTTGCACGGTTTTCTAAGGAACGTATCTACCGTGTAAAAAATAGTTGTATATATATATATATATATATATATATATATATATATATATATATATATATATATATATATACTATATATATATATATATATATATATATATATATATATATATATATATATATATATATATATATATATATATATATATATATATATATATATATATATATATATGTTTACCTACATATGCTTTCAGTTGAAATTTTTTATATAAAATGTTGTGCTATATAGTTTCTTCTTTTATATACAGACACCTTCATTATAATAACAAATACGGAATTTCAAAGACAAAATATTTCAGACTTTTAAATGTGATCTGTAAATCTCTTAAAATTGAGAAAATATTTCTCTCTATATCTGAGACAAAAGAAATTTCGAATAAGTGCATGCCAAATGCAATATGGTTTGATATTTTGCAGAGAAAAACAACATTTAGTTTTTGATGATGTTCCGTTTGTTCTTTATGAAATGGAAAAAGTTGCATTCTAGAATTGTTTTTGAAACAAAGTATTTTATACTATGTACCCTCATCACTTTTCTTTAATTTTGTTCAGAAAAGAATTTTTATAAAGATTGTGATAAACTAAGAGTATTTTTTAATCCCGAAAATTTTCTTGGTTCATCAGCCTTAGTTCTTTGCAATTTTCTAGAATACTTTTAATCAAGTTTCAAGGATTCGAGTTGAGGTATTTTTTTTAATTATACTATTTTGTATTTGCTACTGATTTCTTCTGCGCGAAACATTTGAAATTTCTCTTTACAAACTTAACAATAGTAGAAATGTCTGGGTTTATATCAAATATAGCATTCTTCCTGATTTCTTCTTAATGAATAAGGATTAATGTGCAAGGTTTATTTTAAAGTGATGTACTGATATAAATTTTGTAATTTGCTGTATCTTCTTTATTTAAAAAAAGGAGAGAAAATTTCATTTTAAAATTAAATTTTCTTATTTAATAACCTTTTAAATGATTGTTTTATAAAAATAAGCAACTTTATCTATAATTATAGACCATAACGAATTACATATTTACACATGGTGGAAGAATAAAGAATGGATAGTAAATTTATCAAGAGAATCAAAACCATTTTAATATGTAACTTTTTATTAACTGCACAGCAAGAAGCAACACGATTACTATTGGTGCTTCAAACATGCACATTTCTAATTAATGGTAATTTATGTGGTTAAACGGTTTTGCAGGGCCGACGTACCAATATGTCTGTCCTCTCGGGCATCATGGGATCCTGCATGCCGTTCAGTATGAACCTCAGCAACCCATTGATTCCATATTTGTATGACAGTTATTGGATTTCGACCATTGTAACGGATGATATTACAAAACGATAATCCACATTCAGTGTAAGCAACGATCCCCTCTCTACCGAATTCAAACACTTACTGGTAAGCATTTCTTCTTATACGAGGAATGAGACGATACTCTGAGCAAACTCCAATTTTATAAAACGCTTTCTGAATGAAATTTCTACTATACAACTTTTTCTTTTTTCAGTGCTTCAGATGTTATGTATGCCGTTCGTCCCACCTACGTCGTCTAAATGTCATGAAATACAATTCGTTTGTATATTTCACCCTTTTCAAGTGATTTTAACTTTCATCAGATCGTTCCTTCATGGTGCTTAAATCTTAATGGCCAGCAGTTAGAAATCATTCCATTCTTTGTTCAACATGTTTGGTTTTACAATTTGTATAGCTGAATTTTTCACTATTTAATTTCTTCAATATTCATCGATTGAGGCCGTAAAACACTTTATCTTTTAAGTAGCCTCAAAGAAAAATAAAGGGAAGAAGTTAATTCAGGATTTCTTGGAGAACACAGATGAAGAGCAGGAGCAGCCATTACTCTTCGACCGACCCCTATTGCACCACTAGATATCGTTCTGTTGCTGATGATGATCACATTGAACATTTACAATTTTATAAACTTAAACTTTTTTATTTTTTATCTAATTTTCCCCAAAAAGTTTCTTTATTTTTTTTATATTTGTAGCTCTTAAAAATTAGAAGACTCTTTTATAAGCACCTTGTACAATGTAGGATAGACCAATATACATAGGAAACAAATGTATAGGGTATCATGGCTCAGTGAGATATGAAATTTACAACCCGGAAATGAGGTAACTCACGAGACCATATCAGAAAAAAAATGACATGGTCTACTACCTCATACATAATCTTAAAATCTGCGCTCATTTAAATATTTAAATAATAATGATTATAACTGACACAACGAGCCATCTATTGTGGGTACTCTATTTAGCGAAACCAAGGATAGCACATAAGTAATATTTTTGAGGCAAAAAAAAGATTCTGTGTATAAATTTGTGTGATAAGTTCAAGTTAATTTTTTTTTATTTCAGAATTAAAACATTTTTAAAAGACTGCAAGTCAAATTAATTGAAAATAGTCACAATTTTTTATAGAATTTTTCTTATCTTGCAGGAAAAATGTGGTGCTTTTTTCACAAATGCAATTCCGAGCTGGTTCAGACACTATTCGAATGCGCAGTTTTATGAAAAGGTGTTCACAGATCACAAAATTTTGAACTTTGGATACTGATTCTCTTTTCTCGGAGTATATCAGTTTCGTGCGTTATTAATTCTGGAACAAAATTGGAAAAAAATTTAATTTACAAAGACATTTTTAATTTCGGTGTCGTCTCCCTCGGAACTAAAACTTTCGAAAGCGAAATATGGTTTTTATAATTTTTAAATTAACTTTCTAGGTTTTTATAATTTTTAAATTAACTTTCCAGGTTTTTATAATTTTTAAATTAACTTTCTAGCATTTGGATTTGATATTCCGAATATGACCAAAGCACTTTTTATTTGCTTAAATAGTATGAAGATCGAAAGTGTTTAATAGCTCAAAATTTTAATAAAACTTTTAAAAACTATTTGCAATTACTAACATATGGAAGTTCTCGAAGTAGGTTCATAACATAGTGCTATTATTGTTGATGGTAATAAGTAAGCAGATTTAGACGATTGCTGGCTAGAGAAATACGTACATTTTTCAGAGTTATTTCAGGGAGTTTATTGAAGACTTTTATACCCGCGTGAATGTCAAATTATCAATACTCAAAAAAAGTTTACTCTGTTGCTAAAATGGATAGCTTTGGATGATGGTAGTTCATGTATACAGTAAGAGGAGAAAAAGACAGTACATGAGTACTAAAATTAGTTCCTTGAAATTTTAAGACAAAAAAAAGTTAATAAACTGTTTCCATCCTTTTTAATCTGAATTATCTTCAACATCAAAGGGTGATGAAAATAACATTATCCCTCCCAATTCTGGCAATAAAAATGAAGACATTTATTATAATGTATTAGTTATTGTAGGTAATCGGGTAAAAATTGCATTGCAAGTCATCTATACTACTCTTGAGTATTGATGAAATAACTACTGGTGAAACTAAGATTTATTAGACCATGCTCAGTTCATACAATTTCAAACGAGAATAATAATCTGGGATTATAGAGTAAATTATCCGATATTGACATAACATACTAGCTTTCTCGCGGAACAAATCACTATCAACGTCATTCTGGTCAATTCTTAAGAGTCCCGTCGAACTTTTGGCTTAAAGTCGAGATATTGAACTGACAAAATCTTTTTGTACAAAAGATAATGGAATGACTCGCAATCTACGGGTAGCATATTCTGATTTATGTGTAAATTTTAGCTACTCACAAATCATCAGTATTTGTTAAATCAACAGGGTTTTGAGACTGGGGAAATACAAATTTTTGAGAGCTACACTGAGAGCTGTTGGCAACAGACTTAGGTCAAATTGTGACTTGAGTGATACGCGATTTTCTCTTCACTAATCTTGGGGACTTCAATTGATATTGATGGCATTAAATAATAATTTCTTCCAAACTAAAATGAAACACGATTAGATAATTTGGATGCAGGTGAAAATAAAGTGAAGTGATTCAGATATGGTGGTATATAAGTAAAGAGAAATTTAAGGCAAGAGTGTGGTTAACTCTGAGTATCCTACTAGCAAGAGATCGATAATATCGAAAATAGATACTGTCTATAGCTGTCGCAGAGGATTTGACAGATAAAAGCAACCTCAACTGGAAGGGTTTTGGTAGGAGCGTATTATTTCAATAATATTTGAATTGGTGATTAATCTTAAGGTCCAGAGAGAGATAAAACTCATTAAACAATATATTACAGTATTTGATAAATAAATAGTTGAGTTAGAACTGACTTGCGTGTCTTTGAATCAGTTATTGACTTTTAGAGTTAGTTATATTTACTTATACAATGGCTAAAGTGTCGGGTAGAAGTAATACAACGTCACACAATGACCAGGACGACACCTGAGCTGGGTTGTCCCTCTACAAAAATCCATACCACACCAACGGAAGGACATAGTACCTTGACATGTTTAATATACATCACCCTCACTTCACGGTGGGTCTTCAGTGGTACCGGGGTTCGAGCCCACTCTAGATATAAACGATGCCGGTTGCGAGTTTGCGACCAGGAAACCAGGAAAGAGGCAAGTAGTTTGTGAAACAAACAACAATATTTAGAATTCAAAGTTATGTTGGTCATGTGGGATAAACTTTGAAGAACTCCATAAGAGTCAACAAGGTATTGCAAAAAGAGGAGGTGACTTTAAAAAAATATATAAAACTTAAGCAATGCACTCTAATAAATTTCCTAGAAACATTTCGAGCCAACTTCTAAAATTTAGTAGTGTGTGCGAAAGTTAAACTACCATATATATATAACAAAGTTACCCATCAACAAAGAAGGAAAAATATGCTCAATTAGGGAGAAGCTCTGAAAATAAATTCCAATACACGAGTGCAATTTATAGTAAATAGCTTTTTTACATTGGTATTGACGAATTGAATGTGAAGATTCGAGGAGGCGAAAAGTATACGCAGAAATAACCGGTAAATTTTCGTTCCTGAACAAATTACCCAAACCCCGATAAAATTATGTCCCGATCACAGATTTTAATGAAAACAATGTAATATAAAATTACTTGAATCATATCCACAAGATCTCAGCTCCGATATAGAAACCAAAACTCATCAATTCCATTCAAATGGGATTTGTAAAATAAGATCCAGAGTGGTTTGTCATAAGCAAGTTAATCATAATCTCACGCACAATTATGCAGAATAATACATGGTGACAAAATAGAACTAACATTCCCAAATGTGGCCATAGTTGTGCATAAATTTATATGAATGTTGGTATCAAACTGCTCGGCAGAACGATTTTTAACAGAAAAAAGATACTCAAAAATAAAAAAGGACAACGATGCGACAAGGGAAACTGGATACTATGTCAGTATTTTCCATAGTATCAGATCTGTTGCCAAACTTTAATTTTGACATTGTTATTCTTGAATTTGCCCAACTAAAAGCCACAAGTCGAATTTCGTATAAGTATGTTTGGTTTATTAGATTATTTTACTAACGTCTCTATTAGAGGGAACATAAGGGCAACTGATGATGGACCTCATAATTTTCAACCTTGGTCAAGTGACGAGGACGACACCTGAGCTGACACCTCTATCTCCTAAATTAGACAGTATCTGCGGGAGTAATTGTAGCTTCGACATATTTGATATGTATGGACTTCGTTACATGGGGGTCCTAAGTAGCTTCAGGGCTAAGTGGCATTAGGGCTGAAACTCATGACTCACTTGATGCAATATGGTAACGAATTTACGACCATGACTACTAGGTTACCGCGGACACATGTGGCGTTGGAAGGAATTCATTAAACCAAATTCTTCTTCCTTTCAAAATTACTTTTATTCTCAGAAAAAAGTGCGAAATTTCTTATTACATTCAACATTTAGTTTGGTATTTTTTTTGTCGTCATCAGCCTTTGAAATATACATTTTCTGTATTTATATTTGTTATGGATAAACTTAATAGTTCTAAAGCAATTGTAGTTAAATCTATTAAATTTAAAATTCGAGAAATCTAAAATATTTTTTTAGACTCTAAGCATTTTAATTTAATTCAACAGAGTTATAAACATAATTCACTTTAATTAAATAACACCTGAACGAACTATTTCTTGAATTTAAACATCTTTTGATTCCTTGGGGGCTGTGAACTCAAAAATAATCAACTTTTTACAAAAATGAGAGTAAGG
>BMAW01074111.1:0-74686 GCA_019974015.1 Nephila pilipes
TGGAATGGTGTCCTAAGATGTGTACCTTTAAAAAAAACAAAATGTTTTTATATTCTCTGTTTCATACACATTAGTAAAAATTGCAATCGGAAAAAATATACGTACTTTTCATTAAAAATTTTTTTAATCAAAATTAGAACTTTCTCATGTATTCATTTTCATAAATAAAACCTCTCCAAGAGAAAATGGAGGGAATCAAAATATAAAAAATAAAGCGATCAGTTTAGAAATTTATGATTCAATAACGCGGAAGTAGTTAGTTATAATTACACATTTATATCCGGTGATGCAGTCAGAGAGGGAGATGAAACTTAGTGTGGAATAATTGGGAGCAAGCAATGGAAAACAAATTTCATTCGTTACAAAAACAAGCAAGTTGTATCCGAAAAAAACTAAATTAATAAAAAGTAAATGGATTGAAAGAAAATTATTCTGGTGAAATATAAAAGTAAGCAGCTGGTTTCAATAAAATTATAGACAGACTTTTCAGTCATATTCACCAGTTGAAAATTTTGATTTATTGATTGCATTAGCAGTTAAAGTAAACTTTTCTTAATTTTTCGACGTAAAAACTGCATATTTATATAATGATTTGAAGGAATCTGAATATGGTATATCCAGGTAGGTGTGACAAATATCACCTCCATCTGGATGTGAAAAAAATAACAGGGGATCGAATATTTTGAATGCTTAAAATAAAAAAATGGCTTTTATGGATTGTCGCAATCGGGCAAGAATTTGTACTTGAAGATAAGAAGTGAATTTAAAAAAATGGGTTAGTTCATTAACTTCTGATAATATTATTTTCATGAAGGCTGATGACAAAAATATTTTTATGCTATGCATGTATGTCGATGACTCTGTACTTTTTTCTTGTAATAACAGTGAAATGTTTGAAAATATTATTTTTAAAATTAAAAGTGTATTTAAATTGCAAAAAAAATAAGAACACATTTTTTGGTATGGAAAATGTAAGAGAAGAAAATAATATCAACTTATCATAGACTGAGTATATTGAATCCTTATAGATTGAACATAATTATGAAAATTATTCATCGGTGAAAACACCAAATGTTAAGAGAGAAGATAAATTTCCCACTTACAAATGAAGTTAATGATTTAACTATGTATCAGGAATTAGTAGGTGAACTTCTATATTTGGCTAATAAAACGCGTCATGATATATCATTTGTCAGGACTTCCTTTATCTCAAATTAATCACAAACTAGAAAAAAGGCATTATCTTTCGGCAAAATTAGCGTTGAGGTGTTTAAAAGGCATAAAGGATAAAAATTTGAATTTTAAAAATTATTTTGAATGCTTCTCCAGATGTTAGTATATAAATATACACTAGCTGATACCCGCCCGCTCCGCTGGGCAGACGATAATATATTTTGGAACTTATACGTAAAATATCAAGAAAATTTTCAATTTTTAAGCGATAACTATAATCTGAATTTAAAGTTTTAAGAAATTGATTGTCTGTAATAATGTTTATTCACGACTTTCAAATATATGAGAAAAGTATTTAATTGTCAATACTTTATCAATGAAAATGTAATTTAGTAAGAAAATCTGTCTTTGAACAGAATTCCACATTACCCATGAGGTACTGCGTAGTTCGATGTGTTCCCATTATTCTACATGGCGGGTCCCCAGTTGGCCTAAACCATGTAAAAATTGCTAACATAAAAATAAAAATACATTTTTTTTTTATTTTTTAAACCTATTGAATCAATTTTTTTGGTGTATTACATTTCTATTGTCTTTATTTTGTATGCAGATCAATTTTTGAGAATGACAATTACATTTTTATTTTTTATTATATCAATTTATTTATCTTAATTATAACATTCATTATTATTTTACCTTATTCTAATTTTAAAAATAGTTAAATATAAGAAAAATATGAAATAATATGCCTACATTTCCAAAACTTCTCTGTAGACAACATTCTTCGTTCGTTTTTCTGGTTGAAGGAAGATTAGATTTTCACGTAAACTAACTCTTGAACATTGCCACAAAAAATTGACCATGTGAAAAACAGTCACTTTGTAAATCTGCACCAGCTAATTTTAAACTCTACCCTTGTGCTTTATTGATAGTCATCGCAAAGAAACTCTAACTGGAAACTGCAAACGATTAAATTCAAATTGATAATCTGATGGAATTAGTGGTATTCTTGGAATGAATACATTTTCACCTTCATGCTTTCCTGTAAAAATAGTCGCTTCTATAACGTTTTTTCTTGGAGTTTCCACTTTGAGTCTGGTGCCGTTACATAATTTAAGAGGATTTAAATTACGCTACAACATTATTGGTGTACCAATCTTTAGATAAAGAATATGAGGCGGTATGCCTGGTAGATGTAGCATTTAAACCGATCTCAGTTGTTAAACATGTGAGAAACAATAATATTTCTCATTTTATACGCCATCGATATGTCACCGAACACCAGCAAAGACAGAGACGAAAATAAACATGCTCCGACGTCAAGAATTTTAAAACTTTGAAAGGAGTAGGTATTCCATCTATCCAAATATATTCAACATCCATTATTAAGAACTATAAATGAAAAGTAAACATGAAATATCAATTTGTATTAACCTACAATGAAATACTTTTCAAGTTAAAAAATATGACCGAAATTAATTTTTTAAAATCAAATTATTTATAAATTCAACAAAAAATACTAACAAAAAAATAAAATATAATAAAATTTTTTAGCAAATGGTCACCCGAATTACGTTAACCTTTTTACAAAGGGACAACTCTTACGCTAGTACCATATCTGGAATTGCAATTGAATAGACAAAATAGCTCTAAGAAAATCATAGCATTAAAAATAATTCTGTATTCTGAAAACGATAAAATATCCAGTCATTTTAAAAAATGAAAAATGTTTATTTCCTAGAAAACAAAAACTAAAAATTGCCAAAATACCGAAACAAAACTTTTGCATAATATTTACATTAGGTTACAATTAATGCGTACATCAAAATAAATATTTCGACAACTACCTATTTTTTTTATCAGTGACACGAATAACATACCGTTATTATTCATTTGTTAAAAGCCAACTTCAATATCTTCGTAAGATTGCGTTTGGATTTACAAATGTAATTTATCAATCATTATTAATAATAAAATACTTTTCTCATAAATTTAAAACTTACGTCTAGGTTCCACAACAATAAAAAATTATAGTTTGCTCAGCAAAGCTAAAAGAAATCTGCTGGGGTTACCATAATAAAGCTTTTTAAAATTCACAATGCAAGGTCATTGAAATGCTTTGACTTGGCGGTGGAAGATATTTGGTGATAAATGTCTAAATGTTGGAATTTCTGGGCTCAACGTTTACATTATATATGATAAACCTACAATGCATCCTACTCAGCGGATTGTCTTGCGAGTGCTCTACTCCGTAAGAAAACGCCATTTTAGTATTTTTCAAAATTCCACTAAGTTTTGGAGCTAAATTGCACTTTCACCAATCGTAAGATTCCAAACTCATTTATTTCTATCGCTAAATATGTGCGTTTCCTATTTTCGACATGCACGAAATTTTGCAAAAAGAGGCTTTCCGCCAAAATCTTGCCAATCCTCCATCAGCGCTTTAATATTAAATTATTTGGTATTTTTCCATTTCGCACGCGCAAATCTCTCCAAGTAAAATTAAGTGGTAGCAATACACAGTATACATATAAAAAAGTATATTCCGTTTGGCGTCGGTCATGTCATTTTTGGCGATAAAGTCTCCAAAAATGACGTAACCGATGGATAAGAAAAGATTAACTGATGAAAATTACATTTTGGATAAGAATTCCGTAAAATCCGTTCTTAGTGAGCATCTACATCGCAAAATGAGTAACTGTACAAAATTTCAAGTCAATCGGATGTATAGTCTTAGAGATATCGTGATGAGTCAGTCAGTGGTTTTTCGCTTATATATATAAAGATATATATATATATATATATATATATAGATAGATAGATAGATAGATAGATAGATAGATAGATAGTTAGATATAACATATATATGTGTGTATATGTATATATATGTATATATATGTGTGTATGTGTATGTATATATATATGTGTGTATGTGTATATATGTATATATATGTGTATATATATATGTGTGTGTTTCTTTGTATATTATATAACTAAAATCTTTTCTTTCTTTTCCATTTTACTTCTATTCATTTTCGTGAATAAATAATTCATATCTTGTCAACTTTTTCATACAACTGTTATATAAAAGTATTTTTATCATTGGATCTTGAATTTTCTCATTTTTTTTTTTTAATTTTCATTAAATGTCAAAACGGATGATAGTTTGAGTAATTACGCTTTTCGTAGACATATTATTTTCAGTTGCGTTGAATAACTTCATTCAATTTTATAAACATTATTCATATTACTTGTTTCAAATTCACTGAATTTCCATCTATTATAATGGACTAAAATTTTAGAATCTGATTTCAGACAAATGTTGTAATTTGATTTATTTCTGGAGAGGAGGAAGAGAGGGGAGGTAGAGCACATTTACGGTATGAAAGTTTTATTGATGTAAAAGTGTTTTAAGGACAAATAGGTTCAAAATGTCAGAATCACATTGGCTAATCATTCTAGTACTGGTTGAAATTGGTTGAACTAAAATATTTATTTAGAATATCTAAACAGATTTTCATTCTCGTCTTAGAATATTATATATTTTACTCTCTGAAAAAATATATGTTTGTTTATTTAACAGGATATTTGTACTTGATTGTGACTTAAAAGTATACCGAATTTCTGTACTTTTTTGCTCTTCTTGACGCATTGTACTTTCTTAACACAATCTACCCAAATTGTGTTAATCAATACCTGTTTTTCAAATGCATTTAAAATTTACATGAGAGAGAGAAAAAAAAATTCCTATTAGGATAGTGCAGTGGTGGGGAAACTTTTTTTAAGACGGGCCATTTGTAATAACTAGACAATCGTAGCGGGCCAAAGAATAATGCTTAATCGTTAAAAAATTTATGTATTCTATAAACATATACATATATTATTACATACACTTATTATTTTAATAGTAAAAAAGCAAAAGGTAAGAAAATTATAAGCACAAAATATAAAATGAATTTAGTGTGGTTCTTGATGTGAAATATTATCACTTTATTTTCTGGTGTCATTACTGGTTGATGGTGCATGAGAAAAATGAAATTGAGACTGTTTCTTCAAAATTCCATCATAGCTCGGTTCCATTTGCGAAGCAGAAATTCTTAAAACTGATGAAAGGTGCTCATCTGTAATTCTGTTTCTTAAAGAAGTTTTCCTAACATTCATTGTTGAAAAGATTTGTTCGCATATATAAGATGAGCCAAACATTGTCATTATCTTCATTGCATGAGTAATTAGATTTGGAAAGTATCTGGACTTAAATTTTTATAAAATTCTAGTAATGGTACTGTATGAAAAGTTTGTTTCAGGAGAGTATTACAGTTCAGTTCTATTAACTCAAGTTGAAATTTTGCATCAACTTCTTCGTAATTAACATTGAATGGGGTCGCAAAAATACTAAACTCTGGTTCCATTTTTCTAAAGTCCTGAAATCTCCTTTCAAATTCTGAAGATAGTTTTCTCAAATTAATTTCGTATTTTTTAATCTTATTGTTTGATATAGTGAATTTTAAAGATTGTATTCTTGGAGAATGAGAAAAATCAGATTTAGAGATCTGATTAGCAAATAATAATAACTGTAATTTGAAACTTTTCAGGTATTGCCAAATATCGTGAAGAAACTGATTTTTCCCTTGCAATTTGAGATTAAGTTTATTCATGTGTACGAGGAGGTCTGTGAAAAAAGCGAAATCAGAAAGCCACGTTTCATTTTCTAAGACGTCAAATTGATTATAAATGTCTTTATCAAGAAGAAAATTCACAATATCGTCTTTTGAATCCCAAATTCTTTCAAATACTTTTCCAGCACTTTTTTTTGTCGAGCTTTTGAATAATACAGGATATCGGAATGCTCAGCATGTACGGACTCCCAAAACTGTTGAAACTGGCGATGTAATAATCCTCTGGAACGAATCATATTTACTAGTTTTACAACAATATTAAGTATATGGTCAATATCTAAAGCCGATTTACAGAGAGCATCCTGATGTATAAGGCAATGCAAAAATACAACATCATTTTCCGGATACTTAGAATTAAATTTCCCAACAAATCCTTGATTGATTCCAACCATATTAGGAGCACCATCTGTAGTTACATTACATAACTTATCAATAGGTAAACGAAGTTTATCGATGCAATTTTCAAATTCACAAAATATATCGGCACCAGTCGTTGTTCCTTTCATTGACTGCAGCCCTGCAAGTTCTTCTGTAATTTCAAAGTGGGCGTTGATTCCTCTTACAAATATGAGTAACTGCGCAGAATCGCTGATATCTGTACTTTCATCCATGGTAATTGAATAAAAAATAAATTTTTGTGTTTTTGTAGTCAGTTGTGAGATTAGATTTTTATCAATATTTTCAATTCTCTCGGTGATTGTTCTTCTTGAGAGAGACAGTGACTGAAAATCATTTTTCTTTTCAGGGCACATAATATCGCACACATCTATCATGCACTGCTTTATAAATTCACCATCTGAAAATGCTTTATTAGATTTAGCAATATTATAAGCCAACACATAACTGGCTTTCGTAGCGCATCTTTGAGAATGATTAGCTCTCTGAAATAATTGTTGTTGACATGATAAATTTTTTATTAAATCTTTCGATTTAATTTTTTCACCTCTTCACTTAACGATGAGTAGGAGTGTTTTTCATGTTTGCTCTTGAAATGGCGTTGAATGTTATATTCTTTTAAAACTACAACAGTTGTATTGCAAAGTAAGCACACAGGTTTTTCTTTAAAAAAAGTAAAGAAATATTTCCACGTCCATTCTTCTTTAAAAACTCGACATTCTGAATCCACTTTTCTTTTTTTAACATCCATTTTAGACGTTACCTACTACGGAGAACAACACACAGAAACGCAATTGACGAAAGCTTACTGCTAACTAATGCTCTTGCGCGGGTGTTTGTTGAGGCAGTGGGAGTTTCGGGGATTACACAAACAATTACTCGAGTCACAGCGGGTCGTTGCAGATGACTGACTAAGTCGCTATCTAACTGATCTTCGGGCGGCCTCGCTTGTATTTATACCTACCTTTAAATTGCCTTGTATTTGCCTTTATACCTACCTTATTTATACCTGCAAGGATTGTTCGGGAATTAGATTTTTCCGATTCTTTCGAGAAAACAGAACAATGAATCGAAAATGCGAGAGTGCGAGAGTGTCTGGAAGTTTCGAGCGAAGATGAGTCATCTGTTTAGCTCGAATGGATTTGTCCAGAATACTATTGTGTTTTGAATATCGCCGCAGGTAGTTTTTATGCGGGTCGTCACATTACGAAGTAAGAACGCGTTCAAACATTTTCACGACGGCACTCTTAAACGGGCCGGATTAAACCTTTCCGCGGGCCGTAGTTTCCCCATCACTGGGATAGTGTAATAGCTTAAAAATAATTTTTTTAAGTACATAGATGCATCTTTTCTTTAATGTGCTGATCAGCGTTGATAAATTTTAATAATTAACTAAAATAACGTTCTGAGAGAATTAGTTTTTTGATTCTAAATAAATAAAGTCTTTATTTTTTTTTCTGAAATTTGTTTAAATTTTTTTTTCTTTTTTAATTGTTTTCAATCTTTTTGCAATCAACTTAATAAAGTATTTACCTGAATGCGCAATTGAGTTTTTCTAGGATAAAATTCATAAATATTATGATCTTTACCATTAAGCAGAATTTCTGAAAAATAATTTCTATTTAAAAATAGGTTTTGTAAAGGGAACACATATCCTTATTAATACAATTTTATAATAAAGATCTTTATTAAATATTTAATTTTAAACCTATGTGAGCCCGGAATTTTATCAACATTGATTCTTTCGCTAAAATTATGCTACATTTTATTATGAAAAATCATAAGAAAACAATAAACCTTTTAACGCCTGAACCAATTAACATTCTAAAAGGTGATTTATGATAACCAGTAACTTATTTCTTCGAAAAAGAATCTTCATGAAATTTGTAGTGAAGAACATTAGCATTCTTTCAAATATTCTGTGAGCTTTTCCAAAACAAATTTAGGTTTATAAATGAGAAGAATATTGCTCTCTGTTTTTCCCCATCATATTACAAATGAAGGATTTCCTCAACTTACGATTGAATTCAATTCCAAAAACACAGGTCATAAATCCAATTAAAAGTCAGTTGGATTTCGATTCTATTATCACTCAATAAACATTATTCATTAATTATGAAAATTGTATATATAATCAAAATACATTATATAACAAAAAACGCGAAGTATCATAAGTGAGTTGTCCGTTTGTGATAAAATATGTTGGGTGTGCAGAACATACATAGAAAAACAATCAATTTAAATTTCAGAAGAATTAAATGATTTACTTAAAGTTTAGCCGTTACAAAAGAAGAACGATAATAAGGCGTTTGTCCACCTCTGATTCGGAGGCAAGTTGTCACCCGAGGTGGCATAGACTGATTAAGTTCCTGGATGGTGTCCTGCAGAATTTCGTACCAAATCATTTCCTGCTGTTGGGCTAAATCGTCAACATTCCGGGAGGGTTGCAATTGCCTTTCTGTAACATTCCAAATGTGCTATATGGGAGAGAGATCAGGCGGTCTAGCTGGCTAAGGAAGTGTATGGAAATCTTGCAGACAATTCATAGCAACAAGTGACGTGGGAATCCGGGTTTAAAAATACGTCCTTGGTGTCGCCGAAGGAACGGTAACACAACAGGTCGTACAATGTCGTCTACGTACCGCTGTGCTTTAGTGTGCCAGAAATGACAACCAAAGAGGTCTGGCTATCACAGCAGATGGCACCCTAGACCATAACACACTTTTGTGTGCCTGTGGGGTGTACGATAGTAAGGACAGGATTCCCACGCTGCCCTGGATGTCTCCAGACAATCTGTGGTTGTCGTCGGAATAAAATTGGAAACGTGACTCGTCACTAGAGACTATACGTCCCCAGTCAGCGCGGTTCCAAATTGATTGAGCTCGATACCACTGTAATCGGATTTGACGGTGTACAGGCGTGATAGGTAAGTGGCGTAACAGTTGGCGCGAGCGCAAATTCCGCTTCCTCAGTCATCTGTTGAAGGACATATTGGATACATAAGTGCAAATCATAAATTGCATAGTTAATAACGAAGAATCCGGTGCTATAACAGGTGCTCTGAAAATCTGTCTGTCATTCTGTTCTGTTGTGGTCCTTGGTCGACCGCTGCTCTTTTGACACTGATATCTACCTTTATTGATCCCTCGCTCTCTGACGAATCGAACAATTGCCTCTTAGATGTCAGGCAATTGTTCGATTCGTCCAACGACCCTCGTTCGTTCCGAAACCACGACTTATTTCAAACTTTGACATCTGCACGTAATGTGCACGAATCCTATAGCGAGGCATTTTTACAATTGACGTAATGTATCCACAGTCGAAATGCAACCGAAATTTTGACTATTCGATTGAGAATCGCTCCTTATATACACCTGCTGAATGCGCATTTCCGTTGCTCTAGAGCTCCTGCTATTCATTATTTGGACTCCAAAGTTAAATCATTTGCATGTTCCGTCCCAATGTCTTTCCATATGCAGTTTAGTTCCAATCGGACTATCTCTTCTTGGTGCTTCGATTTTTTTTATTATAGAGTGTACATAAATTCAATATATAAATACAACACATAAATAAAATACCTAAATTAAACATACATAAAAACAACACATAAATAAAGTACATAAATTAAATATACATAAATACAACACATAAATAAAGTACATGAATTAAACATATATAAATACAATACATAAATAAAATACATAAATATAAAAAAACAGAATAATATATACTATATTGCTTGTACTATAATCTTAAATATAACTTAAAATTATGTGACGCAAATCTAGAAAACAACAAATGAATTCCATATGCATACACACATACGCAAACAAATAAAGCGTTTCTGTAAAAAAAAAAATTTTTTTATTTTGTTTCTGTTCATTAAGAAAAGAGTTAGTTCTTAAACGATAGCCCCACGTTTTGTCATCAGATCAAGAGAGCCCTTTTTTAGGCCATAGAAGTTTTTGCTGCAATTATCCGACACACTTTTATGGAGAAACAGAACAGAACAGAATTTTATGAACAGAAATTTACTCATGGATGAAATAGATTTAATTTAAATGGAAACTTTTCTACTCGAACCTTTAAATTTCATTAACATAAGTTGTTGTCATATAGATTACTGGAATACTTAAAATGCAATGTTGACAAATTATGCAAGAGGGGTTAGGTCAAAATGCCTCATTATGCTTTTGTTAATATTGCTAGATATTACATCTTTCGGGAAAGGTTTTTCTTCAAAATGTGCTAAAAGTCTCTTTTTTAATGAATTCAAAAAAAGAATTTAAGTGATTTAAAATTTATTATCATTTTTAGAAAGATTGAAGTATATTAGAAGAGATTTTAGAAAATCTGTTGTCTAATAAATATATTCCTTTCCATTTGAATACATTGACCATGATCAAGAAATTTATCCTTTGTTGAAATACCAAAATATATTTTACAGAAATCTTACGATTTGATCATGATTTTTTGAAAAATAAATTTATTCAAACTTAATCAAAGAATTTCTTTATTTCCTAAAGCATTACATTTTATATATTTGTTATATTATTTCAGCCGAATTTGAGATTCCTTCTTTCACTGCTTTTTCTCAAATATTCATATCCTTGTTCCTATATTTAAAACACCAGAGTAGTATGATGGCTGCGTCTGAACAAAAGCTGGTTTCGAGTCGGTGGTGAATGACGGGATTTCTTAGCCAATTGCTTGAAGTAGTGAAGAAAAGTCCAGAAGGTTGCTTCTGCAATTCCTGTGCATGCCCAAACAGAGATACCCAGCCAACAGCCCATAAGACCTCCGATATAGCTGAACACATCCATTCCCTGAAACAGGATATAAAAATGTAAGTAATTATGATGTTTATAACAAAATGTAAGTATATAGGATTACTTAAAATGAATCATAATTCATAATGAAATACGTATTTATACCTTAGAAAAGACATATAGAGCATTATGAATAATAGAATTTTACATCCATATGTGCTTACCGTCTATGAATACCGAAATGAATTCCTCTAATAAAACTAGCGATCTTTTTTCTCTCTCGTAAGGTTTTTATTTTTATTAAAATCGGTTGAAAATGTCTCCAGTTTTCTTAGCGATCTGTTCCTATTTTTAATGCTACTTCTTGTCAGACAAATATAATATTTCACTCACTTTTTCACTTTGCATTTAAATCAAGGTTATGCATTTTTTACAACTATTTACATGGTCTTCTTTGTTTCCAATAATGAATATTTGTCGTACCTTTTATTTAAGTCTATGTGGATCGTAACACTAATCAGTCACTTCTTCAGCCATCAAACATCACTTTGATTTTTTTCATATTAGTATATCAGAAGGTACTTAGTAAGAAAAAACGTGTTGTAATCTTATCCTTTTTTGAGGGAGGAAAAATTAATTTTTATATGGAGAAGAGAATTTATGTAAGAAGGAATATAGGAGTTTAAATTCTTCCATTACAAAAATAATGATAAAACAATAATTTATTTAAAATATTTTACTATCATATGCTTTATGACAAATTGAACTCATTATAAATGCGATTTGATATCAGACGTTAAATAGAAATATGATTTTTAAATGTATGTTTAAAAATGTCTTACATTTATTGAAAGAAGTTTATTTAGAAGAAAATCTCTTATACTCAAAACTTGCGTTAATGGTTTAGCAGAGTGCTTAAGTAATTTTTGTCATGATGTCTAAGCAGATATGATGAAGTAATTTGCGTGATTATATCAAATAAATAAACTATAAAATCATGGATGAGCACATGATGGATAAAAGACGCTTCTCTTCAGTTTTACTAATATTGTTCGAACGAATAACTCATTCAATGAAGAAAAATAAAATATTCAATCAAAAATATAATTCAACCTGAAATCTCATATTGACACAGAAAATATACTGATCATCACAGCAAATTTTTTTTTAAAGTTTTAAGAAATGAATTGATTTCAGGAGGAAAACAATGTTACTTCATGCTATCAAAAGAAAATATAAACAAGTGAAACGTATTGTACAGTATTTCACAACGGTATCTAAATCAATTAAGAATACCTTTTTAAAAAATTTCCTCTCCAAAAATTAGAGAATAAGGCATTATAAAAATGCTAAATATGTTGTATGAAACTCCTGAAAAAAACCAAACATATGAAAAAGAAAGGCTCACCGAAAATACTTAGAAGTTGTCGTGAAAGAATATTGTCGTTGAGAAAATACACGTAAGCAAAATAAAGAGCCAGGAACAGTCTCAACTCGAGATTTTATTCTGTCATTTAATTTTAAAATAATAAAAGTATAATTTTACTTTAAATTTTTTATATCAATAACATGTAAGATATAGTAACAAGAAATATCAAAAACCTATCTCCACTTTATTACATAGAGAGGTAGAGTTTATATATATATATATATATATATATATATATATATATATATATATATATATATATATATATATTTATATATATTTATATATATACGATGAAGAGGATGCACTTCACTCCAGTTCATGCTTCAATGCATGCGTTATCGAGAATAAAAATGGCTCGCAAGTGGACTTCTTCTGTTGAAAATGGCTGCATACAACCTACGGGACGAAGTTTAATAGGATCGAATCGAGTGAATGAACAAGTTTTATGGCTCAAGTGTTCGATTATGCTCTTGATCTATTGCTAGAAAACGAGTATTGCTAAAGCATGTAGCAAGCATTATGCAAACGAGAAATGTGATGCATACATTAACATAATCACTGGCAAGCTCCATTAAATACTAGCATCTAACGCCTAGTTGACTATATGAAAGTTTAATAAAAGCCAAATCGGTATACAAAATTTTGGAATCTTCAAATTACTATTGAGACTCCACAAATCAGTGACAGAAAATTATAATAGCATTCAAACACTAGAAAAATATTGTGTAACACTAGATTGGACAAAAATATTCTCTCATGATATCCATCATTAATTGCCTAATAATCCATTTCCAATTACTGAACAGAGTGTTACCAAAGTTGTATAATACCATTGCAAACGATCGAAAGTGCATATAATGTACTCATTATCATGCACCAGTGTTTGCTTCACTTTGGTCAAGAAGCACCACCGTTTGTGAGATATTAATTTGTTGCTACAAAATCATATAACAAAGAATGGATTGTGGTTATTTGCATCTCGTACAATGCCATTACTCAAACAAATGTAAATTTTAAATTCGTTCAGACTATTTTCATGCTTTTATTAGACGTAAATTACTTAATTTTTTATTAAGGCTACACAGTACCCTAAAAATGACAAATTTACCGAAATTTTTTTTTTTGCATTTTCCTGTAGCCCATACATTTGGGAATTTTGGCCCCAAATTTTAGATCTATTAACCAATTAGTTTTTAAGATATTTGAAGTTTTCTGAGCATTGTCAGTCACTATTTTTGACAGCTGAGGGGGGCGTGGTTAGTTTCGGTTTCATTTTAAAGCATTTTTCCATTCTTAAATTTAATTAATTACTGATATTTTTTAAATAATATCGATACTTGCAGAGAAGTAGATATTAACTTCAACTTTCACTACTAAAATCATTTATGTTTGTTTATATTTTGAGTTCTTGATGTGCTTATAGTTACTTAGCCAAAATTGATAAGAAAAGGTATTTCTCAAGACCAATATTTATTCTGCATATAATTTATATAAGTTAAAAGCTATTTTAAATTGTTTAAGTGAAGTTTTTTCTGTTGAAAAAATGCCACGGACAAAACTTTCGCAGCTTGAGAAGAGAATCAACACTTCTAAGAGATGGAGTACTGCTGATAATGACAATGCTAAAAACCTGCTTTAGTGGATATATCTACAAAACTTCAGAATACAAATGTCTTTAATACTTCTGCTATATATAAAAGTATCTTTCAAATTACATTATAGTGGATACTGAATGTTTGTTTACAGATAATTTTGGAATATTTTTAAGCAATATTTGCCATAGTGTATCTTTAAAACTTTGCTATGGTCAAATAAATAGATTTGCATATAAAGTGAATGTTGTATGTGTTAATTGTGACCAAACCTAGAGTGAAACATGTTCATAACAATTAATTGATGCTATATTACATCAAATATCAAATGTTAGCAAGTATCAATTTTTTAATGTTCCATTTGATGTAAATATGAGATTAGTGCAAGGTATGTTAAGTTTGTGACTTGGCTACTCATCGTTGGAAAAATTCTGCATGCATATGAATTGAAATATAATGTTTAGTAAAACTTAAAAGACATTATGAGCCAAAAGTTCTGATTGGACATCTTGTTGGGTCAAATCAGCCGTTGCTTTATATTCGTAAAGATGTCATTGAGGCGTAGGGCTCAAGGAATGATAAAGATATAGTCGGTATTGGAATGTCATATGATGGAAGCTGGTTGACAAGAGAACATACGTCAACGTCAAATATCGGAATAGGATATGTTATCGACTTGCTGACTGGCTTTGTGATAGACTACGAAGTAATGTCAAAGCGGTGTGGAGAATGTGAACAGACTAAATTTGAGCTTGGAGAAGAAAGTGCTGAATTTCGTATTTGGTACAAAGGACAACAAAATGTTTGTAGTACAACACATGTCGGATCATCTAGTGCAATGGAAGTAAATGCAGCTGTGAAATTATGGGAAAGATCTGAGAGTATTAGTTTCCGGGACACAATCTTGCTCTTTGACTCTTGGTGTTTTTACCAGTTATCATTAGCACGTGGAAAAAAATCAGGTATTCACAAAGATTGGGTAAAAATAACAATCAACGAAGAATATTTGCCCAAAATCTTGCCTATTTATCAGCGATTAGCATCAACTGAATTATTAAGCACATGTGTCAGAGGTTTGACACACAATTCTAATGAAGCATTACATTCGATGATATGGGACAAATATTCCAAAGAAAATACAGCTTCTAGGAGTCGTGTTGATTGCCATGTCGAGTGCAATACCTGAATTTATTGTTGGAACATTAAAAGCTCTAAAAACATTTCAGGATGCTAATGAACAGTTTGTCATCAGAACATTTAGTGTACTTTACTCATTATAGGAGAACCTATTTCAGAAAGAAAAGGAAATCTGCAAATTTTAAAGTTGCGCAGAAAAAAATAAAACTTGCTAAATTGCGTCGACTTAAAATTCAGAAAAAATTAGGTGCTATGTACAAACCTGGTAGTTTTTAACTTTTTTAAACTTTTATTTATATCATTATTATTTTTTATAAGTGTATTGTGTTTTAAAACTTTTGTGAAATTATTATGTTAACTTTAAGCTGAATTATCTGTCATCGTAAAAAATGCTATATCGATATTTTGCAAAAACATATTTTGAATAAATAAAAATATTTGCCATAATATTTAATTAAAGTAGTGTTTTCATATATTATATAAGTAGTTAAATAATATATTAAAAATTTAGATCTTTGCAAGTATTATTAGTTTTTGTTTTATGCCTTTAAAAACTTTAAATGCATTTTTCTCAGACTTTTATTTTTGAAGATGTAAGTGTTTTCTAATCCCTAAGGCTTTTTTTCTGTTCAAGATAGAGTCTTGAAATTTTTTATACATACTGAGATATATGTGTTCTATAAAAGTTAGTATGGATTTAGGTCTGGGATCCCTAGTTATTTTTTTAAAAAATGTTAAAGTTAATATTTTAAAAATTTCCTGTTTTTTCCAGGTTTAGCTAGAAAAATAATTATTAAAAATCAACAAGGGAACAGATTTTCAAATCCATACTAACTTTTGTTTGCAATAATGTATGAAATATAAATCACTCAAAATAATTAAAAAATTTCAAAAATTGTGTATTTTATAAGGGTTTAAAAAAACTTCAAAATTTTTAAATTTTTTTAAATTTTAAAATAAGGACTAGTTAAATTGACTTTTTATTTTCAGAATCAGTTTAATAATATAGTATGAAAACAATACATAAGTTACTTTTAATATTACTGTCTCCAAAAAATTTTTTTGAAAAAGAGTACCGTGTAGCCTTAATGTTGCAGAAGATCGGCCCGAGAACAACTGAAGATGAATCTTGGGACGTTAGACTATACGCGATTTATTATTCACGGACCTCGTGGACTTTATAGCATTTTGAATTGCATAAAATTGTAATTTCTTCCCAACTAACAACCACTAAAAACGAGCGCAAGATAGGCGACCAATATACAAAATCAAGTAGAATCAGCAAGAACGTCGTTATTCACTTTCGGTAGTACGTCAACAAACCTGCAGTCAGTTAAAATAAAGGAGATCGAATAATGGGAATCCTCTGTAGTGTAGTTATCAAAACCCTCCTATAATTATTATTACCGTGAAAGTAAAACCATAAATATTCCTCATATTCTCATTGACATTTTAGACATGTTTGTCACAGCGTTGTGGGCTTCGGGTGCTGAGAAATCGTTTGTTTCACTTCCATTCTATAACCTACGTTTTCATTTTGTCATAGATTTAGCATCTAAAATTTCAATGTTAACCTATTGAAGACGGGCAGTCGCTATCGCGATCAAAAGGAACAGTATCTTAAAAGACGGGCTTGGTCACGGTATTCCTTCTCCTCTTAACAACCTTCGGAAAGCGATGTAGCTCGTAAAAGTCAATCACTTCACCTACCCTCTTTTTGTACTCAGATGATAATGAGATAGACCTCATTTGAACACGCTTATCGAAAAATCCCTTTTCACTCTTTTTGTCCCAGTCTGTATCAGCAAAACGAATCGATTCCTTAAATGTTAATTTAGGAAGTATGTGTGCATTATTATTACGTTGACAAATAGTATCATTTTACATAATTGCACAGCTCAGTTTATTAAAATTATAAGGAAATAATTATCATCACCATATATAGACACTCGTAAAATATGTATTCCAGAAAGAGAAAAAACCTTCATCTTCAAATAAATAATTAATTAAAATTTTAATTGTTTTTTAAAATATTTCAATGCTTTAAAATTCCCACAGTAATAAATAGTAATATTTTTAAATGATATTTTTCTCGATTTTTCATATTTGTTTTTCATAAGTCTGAGCATGGGTGTGATTCTAATAGCATTATTAAAATAAACAAGTTTTCAATTTATTCACTTAGAAAACTTTTTTCTTGGTTCTTACTATTAAAATCAATACTTACATTATACAAAGGCTTATGCGACATAACGATGACTTCAGGATTTTCGACTATGAGATTAACCAAAATTAGATCACTGGAAGATAAATGTTAAAGGTATATTTAAAACAAAAGAACTACATCTGTATTAATAATTATTATTATGTTACAAGCATAAATATTTTATGATATTTGAACACAATACGATATAATCACAACAATACGTATTAGTAACAAGGTTACAATGTCCATTTTGAAGTATCACCATGGACCGGAGTCGTAAGTTGTCTATGTTAATGAAGAGGATTTGTACATTTTTATATTAATTATCAGGTTTGAAATACGCATGAATAATTATTTTTAAGCCCTATAAACTGTAATAATTTGTTTTATTTTTTTAAAAAATATGTACAATAGCTGATGATATTATAAAACATTTTACTTTTCTATGTAAAATATGTTTTTCTCTACCTATATGATCACAAACCCTGCTTGGAGCAGATAGCCTAATCTGGCTGTTGGGCTATTAAAAACATACTCTCAAACACTCGATTCATTTGTTAATAATGTTATATAGAATATAATTAATTCTTTTTTTCAATTAATAAACTTTTGTAAATGGCATTTACTTATTTCTCTCCAATTGATATTTTTACCTTATTTTTGTTTATATTGAAAAATAAGAGTTGTTGAACAATATGGATTATATAGTTTCTAATATTTAGCAGATCGCAACAAATTATTTTCCTTTCAGTTAATATGTGAAAATATTAAAAAATTTAGCAACCCGCAATTAATCGAAAATCTTCTTGCCTAATCTATTACCCAGATAAAAGAAGCAATAACTATAGAAACTAATTACTATTGAAAACCGCTTTGTAAGTAAATGAGTTCTGCGTTCTTCTGCAAGTTCACAAAACTAACCTGTCGAAGTGTAGTTTAGAAATTAAAACTTCTATCATTATATGCCTGTGCATCATCTTGTTATACAATATAAGAATTACGGTTTTGCATCTAACTGTTGTATTATTGTAAGTTTCTGATATTTCTGTAGTTCTTCATGTCATTTTACTCTCCACAATGAATAAATATTACTAATAAATATTTTTCTTGGAGAAAAGGCTTGATATTTCCTTCAACGCCCCCAATACCAAAAGCCCTAAAAATTTCAGAAATACTTACAACCCAGCGTTTCTGAGGATGATGTTTTAAGGTTAAGGTATTATTGTCGAGATAATAAGTTTATTGGGTATTCCATTCATGTAAATACCTTCATTTTTTGATAACTATTAAGAGCTTGAGTCACAGGCAATTTATGAAGTTACGCTTCATACTTATATATTTGTCTTTTTTCCTGGGTTTATTTTACTTTATCCATTTTTGCTATTTCGTATCATTCTGTTTATTTAAAAACATTTTATACATTTACCAGTGTATCTTTATTACATTTTATCTTACTAATTTGCTTTCATCTCAACACCTCTTTTGGGGAAGTAGAGCCAAATCTGGTTCATAAGCTAACAATACTACACTTACTCACTCACAACATTATGTTAGTAGACAAATAAAGTTTCTGAACCACATAATGTGTGATTGCTGTGTACGTAGTCTAAAATGAATTTATTTCACGTTATTGCAAAAGTATCTATCCTATTCAAAATTAAAGGTCTTTCAAATAAAATTTATAATTTTATAAAAAAATTAGTTTTGTGTATTTAATATTTTTGAGTTAGAAATTTTAGATCAGAAATTGCATTTGACACAAGTAATTATTTGGAACCAGACTGTGGAATAATTGGAACCAAACTCCAAATATTTTAAGGTTTCAATGTATTGACAACGTAAGTTTAACTTACCTATACATTTCAGGAGTTGTACCCTAAAATCAAAAAAAAAGTAATCATATGACAGAAATGTAAAGAAAGAATAACTTATATCAAAATATTAAGGGGTTTAAATTAAATTTTAAAAATATATTTTTCCCATCACAATTTACTTGCAGAATATATATTTACAATTATTAAATAAATATTTCTTAAATTCTAAGCACAAAATCGTCGCGCATAAATTTGAGGTCTGCGGGAATGTAATATCATATATATATGTGGGTGTGGTGTGGGGTGTGGTTATTGAAATGATATATATATATAGGTATGTGTGTGCGTCGTGTGTTATTTCAATGTAATATCATATATATGTGTGTGTGTGTGTGTTATTGAATGATGTATATCATATATATATATGATATATATTAATAGCACATCAATCAATAACCCGAGACTAACCCAGAGATGGCGCCTAGTAAACCAGTAACCAGGTCTTCTAGAGTACTACTTTGTTGAAACGTCAAATGTTAAGTCAATCGGACCAGAACATTGATATCAGCTGAGTAAGTCGTTTTGTAGAAGTTTGTTTAAAATGGAAACCGAGTTTTGTTCTGATAAAACATTGTTTTTTAATGGGTAAAAACACCGTGCAAGCGAAACAATGGATTGAAAAATGTTACCCGGACTCTTGTCCATCAAAAGCAACGATTTGTCGGTGGTTTGCCGAGTTTAAACGTGGTCGTACCGACACAAATGACGCGGAACGCTCGGGTAGACCTGTGGAAGCCGTTACACCGGAAAATGTGAGTGAAGTGACAAAAATTATAATGAAAGATCGTAAAGTGAAGCTCCGTGAGATTGCTGAGATGACACAGGTATCATATGGAAGTGTATTTACTGAAAAAGGTTTTTTGAAGTGAAGTGAAAAAGGTTTTTTCCAAGTGGGTGGTTTCCTCGATTGCTTTCGATGGAACAAAAACAGCAACGAGTCGATGATTCAGAAAGCTGTTTATCGCTATTTACTCGCAACAAAAAAGATTTCTTGCGGAAAAAAAAAAAAAAAAAGATTTGGAAAAGCATTGGAACGATTGTATCACCCTAAAAGGTGATTAACAAAAGGTGTTATGTTGATGAGTAAAAAAAAATTTTGCAAAAAAAATGTTGTTTTCAATGTTAGTCTCGGGAGTTATTGATTGATGTGTTATATATATATGTTATTTGGAATGTATATATATATATATATATATATATATATATATATATATATATATATTCATTAAATTAAGGATAATCAATGCTATGCAAATTTTGTTGCGCTCTGCCGCCTTTATGCAAATATGCTGTAGTGTATTTGCATAGATAGCTAGTACTGTGGTAGCTGGTAATCAGACGTTTTAACTGCCGGAACATTTAACACATTTTACTTAGATGCCTTCGATCACATACAAATAACAGGCCATTCAATTTTTAATATCGCTTTGGTTAATATATGACTCCCCTAATCCAAGGACGAGCAGTCACCCAATGATCAGAAATGTAATCCTTGACACAATACAGAGACAAATAGCTTATTCGTTAGACAACATGTTGAGAGGCAGTGAAGCTGTAGTAATAAGAGATCTGAAATATGACTTTAAGCTACTATAAGAGGTTGGTAAAAGGGAATGTTTTTTATTATTCTGAGAAGGAAGAGGCAAAGTGGACAGAACTAATATTAATTTATCACAAAAACACAAACATATATTATGCGATCACACTCAAATCCAAATTTATCGAATTCTAATCGCAACACACAGTCGTTAGCACACAACTTCTATAAATATAGAAATAATTTCATTTTAAACATAAGTGAAAACTTTATATTCGATCCTGCTCAATGCGAAATTAACGCAGTTAGAAATTTTTAATTTGAATCGCATAAACATTTTAATTATTTAGTGAGCTATTGTCCAAAAAAAAAACTATATCGACGCGATGAGAGTCCAGTTCCGTCAGGATTACCTTGGAGGTCTTGTGCTGCATCCTGCATTTCTGCAGCGATTTTGCTTTCTTCCTCCGAGTTATCATCTTCCTCACTGATTGGAGTATCTCGTTTGAGTAAAGGTCGAAAATGTTGAACGTAGGCAACGTTCAAAACTCTGTTCCCCGATGTCGTAGACTTGATCTCGTTTCATATGGCCCCGACTGGGCAAACAATCACAAATGGACCCTTGAAAATTAGAGAAAGTTTATGATCTTCCTGTTTCTACCAGTCGTATAATACGAGATATCTTTATTTAAGTGAATGAGATCTACGATGAATATCAAATTTGCGTTTATTAGCCAAATGTGTTTCATACACAGATTTTGCGGCTTCGACCCTGGTCAACGTTAGAAGGTCAAGTTGATCCTCACACGGCAAGTTGTTTATGAAGCTACTCATATGAAGTTTACGGGTAGACGTAGCTCATACTCATGAAGCACATAAAATGGGGATTTTGGTGTAGAATTCTGTTTCGGGATGTTAATTGCAGTAAAGCATTAGGCAGTAATAAGTCCCATTTCTTTGGATTCTTGTCAATCATTTTTTTTAAACAGTCGAGGCAATTATTCCATTGGCGCGTTTAACGATTCTATAAGTTTGTGGCAAATAGGTAACTTCATTGATAGTGTAATTTCGTATTTTTGCAAAAACAGTTGAGTTTGGCATGCAGTAAACGCAGTTCCTCTATCAGATAAATACAAACTCTGCAGCCCATATGGATGTATGATGTTATGATAGAGAGCATAGGTCATTGTATATGCGGTGAGAGATGCGTATGAAGTTGATGTTACATAGCATGGTTTGTATGGCATGTGTGGCATGGTCATTCTGGGCAAGCATGTTGGTGTTCCCAGCTTTGGTTCATGGTAAGCATATGAGGGGATCAGCGGACGCAATTTTCCACGGAGTGCTTGGAATAGGTAATTGTTGCATCAAGCCATAGGCATTTGCAGTACGGCCTTTTTTCTCATCTTGGGCTACCAATAGTGTTGCTGTAAATTGCTGAATGCTTTATTGTTAGCCGTATGTACTACATCATCATGGCAAGCAACCAAAGTTTGTTTGCGTATTGCTTTTGGAATGACTACCATATACTTCGATCCACTATTCTCTAATCGCACAAGAGTATTGTTATTCATGTTGTAATTACGTATGATCATCGTTATCTTATTACGTTATTCCTCTTTGAGCAAACGAAAAATATATTGACAGAAATTATCTCTCATTTTCTTTCGGTAAATTTCAGATTATTGGATTTCAGTAATTCTTAAGCCAACAGGTGGAGTTGGGAAAAGTGAAAGGTGATCAGCGATAACATTTTGCTTTCCTTCATCAGGACTTTCACCTTCTTAGAAAATTCGATCAAAAAGGGAAATTTTTGATACTGCGAGTTATGATTTTCTTGGTGTTAGCTTGAAACCATCGTTGTAAGTTGATTCAAAAATTTTATAAAGCAATTTTAGAATTAACTTAAGTCCTCAAGTAAAATTAAAATATCATCATTGTATGCATTTACATTGTGCAGCGCTAGATTGTTGTAAGCTAACTTAATCACTATTGTCAATGTAGATGGGCCATTGGAGACAGTGCATGCATAGAAATTCAAAATATCCATCGGACGTGACAAGGCCAGTGTTGTAAATGTCCGTCTCTCTTATGCGATGGTATTAAATGCAGATTTTATATCAATTTTAGAATTGTAACACTTGCCTATGTTGCGTTTATTCACATCCTACATCTGGTCTATTGGGTGGTGATCAATCTTCGTGATGGCATTAATAATACGTGGAATATCCCCAATCCTCGGTTTATGATGCTTTCATGGTAGGACTGGTATACTATGAACACTGGACGAGAACGAGTTGGCGAGTTGGAGTTGCGACAAAAATTCCTTGTTTTAACTATTTCTGAATTTGAATATATAGAAACTAGGTATCAATCTCTGAAATACGATATGGTTGACATCTAATGGGTTTATCGCATTGTAATTCTATTTTAAACTCTACATATGGACAAAATCCATTGTTATCCTCATCAGAATAAAATACGTCTGCAAATTTTCTTATTACCGCATCAAGTTGAGATTGTACCTTTGCCGAATGTTTTTCAAATTTAAGAACGGGTTGATTTTGAAGCGGAAGTGGATGCTATTTCTGATAAAACTACATCTCCCAGTGGCGGCAGTGAAAGTATCTTAGTAGTGAGAAATTCTATGCTAGGTTTCGCTACAAGGGGATACATTCGTACAAGTGAAGTGAAGATGGTGTAAAAATACATATTGATCCATCAGGATCATAAGTGCACCTAGCTTGAACTTATTGTTGCCAAATAAACAACAAAATTAGTGGAAAAATGGAAGCTGGGCACAGATTATAACTTTACGCATCATTTGCTTAAAATTACCAATATTAATGTTCAAAGAAATACAACTCATTGGCGTCATTTCATGGTTGACTACTTGAAACTGTGCGTAAGTCTATGAGTTATTAACAACATCACATAGGATTGTTGAATAACAATGATGTTAGCACAGGGATGGCAGATTGCATGATTTTCGATATCATTATTAATAGTGACAAGTATTAATGCTCACTTATTTGTATGAATTCTAATACAATTTATAGAATTACTATCATTCCTATTTGTGTGCGTAGATCTTGCATTTGTCGAGTTGCGATTGATATGACGGCAACAATTCGAAAAGTTTGAAACACTAGCACCGTGTGCTGTGTTGTTATGAGAACTGGTTGAGTTGCTGATAGCCGGGAGTGGAATATTCTTTTGGTTATCTTGAATTTGTCATGATGTATTGCTTGTTGGAGCTATTGGTGTTCCTCGTTCAGGTAGCAGAAAATTCCACATAAATTAAGTATCACAGTTTTATCATCAATCGCCGACAAGTAATATTTCCAACGTCGTCAATTACGGGATTGTATTTACCACGCTGCTCATCACGCGTATTAAAAGATCTTGATTGAGATTTCGGAGACTAGCTTATTTTCTTGCTTTTTTACTTCGAATTACATCAAGTGCAGTTGTTCTGTGAATCAATTCTTGATCTGCGATAGAATTCTGAGTAACTAAACGAATCTGCCACTTTTCATCTGTAAAATTGCCAATGATTATAGAAATATGATCAAGTTGTGGAATGATAAAAGAGGATTTTCCAGAAGAGCATCTTTTGCATATATTTAACCAACTAATGTCTCACTGTGCTTCAACTTTCTTTCACTCTATTGAACTAAAAAAGTCATGCATCGTATACGTCTTTTAAACATCGGTGCGAGAGAAGTTTTCCTCTCAGTCTAGTTGTTATAATTTTTTCCGTAGCTAATTGCCAATTTTTTTGTGGATTCAGAGAGGCGAGAATTAGCATTTGTTAATTTTTTTTATCTGACCAGTTTACTAATATAGTAATTCTTTCGCTCTCTTTAAGCCCAATGAGAGCATTGTCAATGACATTGCCTTTAAACATTTGAATTGAATTTGCCGAATCATTGGTGGATGTGATTTAAATAACATTTCACGTTGTTAAATGTTTATCCAATAATTTTTTCCTCTCCATAAATGCATTGAATATTATAGTAATATCTGGATAATTTTGAGAAGGAAGGGAAGTGGGAAGAAGAGATGAATAAGATAAATTATTTGAAAATTCCAATTGTTTTCATAGCAATTAAATTTCATCCAGAAACTGTATTTGATCAGGAAGTGTTTCATCAAGAGTTTCATTACCATTTTGCCATTACACAGAAAAGTATTTAATTCATTTAATGTTCCATCTTCATTTTCTTTAATATTATCCTCCATAATAAGCAAAATTAAATTATTTTTAGTTCCAGTGATTGAAGGTTTTCTTAAACGTAAATCTATTTTCAATTGAGTAGCCGTTAAATGTTTAAGTTATTACCCTTCGGAATTATTTTTGTGGTTGTCAAATCCCAGCTGCTCTTGACCTCAAGCATGGTTGAGACAAATGATTCGAAATATTTGGCGATGTGTTTTTACGAAATACAGATGATAAGTACTTTGTCAATGGAATGTTACTTTTTTGCAAATTCTAAGAAAAGTCATGAAATTAAAATTACCTGGGTGAGGTACAGGCTTACGATGATATTTTATTTTCCTATTTCTCCATAATCAAATCCATTAGACTCATACACAAATTCTTCGAAAGCTTTCAACGAAAAAATGGTGTCGATTATTCGTAACAAGCAACTTTTAAAGCTTCTGCGAAAGATTTTTAGAGGTTTATTTTTTTTAATCAACAGGCTGCGCCATATAAGAGGTTGGTAATAGGGAATGTTGTTTTTTATTCTGAGAAGGGAGAAGCGTTGTTGAGAGTACTAATATTAATTTAACACAAAACACAAACTTATCTTAGATGAATGCAAAAAAATTCAAATATATCGAATTCTATTGACAACACACAGCCGTTTCCCCACAATTTCTATAAACGTAGAAATAATTGCATTAAACATAAATGTGAACCTAATAAAACCAAATCCTATGTTTAAGTTTAATTATTATTAAAAGTTATTATACTTTCATTATCTCTCCTGCTGCCAAAAATAAAGGAGACTAGGCCTTTAAAAAGAATTCCTGAATTTTTTGTGAAAAATTTTGGAGAATATCTCCATTCTTGAAATCTGTCTGTCTATGTATATGGAAGTAAAAAGAAAGAGAACAAATACACTCTATAAAAAAAAATGACGCATCAAGAAGGAGTTGTCCGATGGAGAAAAAAATAATTTGCGTATAGGAAAATTGTCTACAGAATAGAAAATGATTAAAATTACAGAAAAATTTATTCATTTATTTCAGAGTTACATAGTCACAAAGCAACGAGCTCAATAATATTTTGACCCTTTTTTACCTGGATGCAAGCTGCCCCACGATGTGGCATAGAGTGATAAAACTCCCTAATGGTCTCCAACGTATTCCTTGCCAAATTGGCTCCAATTGTCGGGCTATGTCATCAATATTCCCTGCCTGATACAGCCGCCTTCCCATCATATTCCAGACATGCTCGATTGGAGAGAAATCTGGCTGGCCGAGGAAGTGTTTGATGAGCTATAAGACAGTTTAGAGCAACATGTGCCGTATGTGGTCTGGCATTATCTTGCTGAAAATAAGGCCAGGGTACTACAAAAGGAACGTAGTATAACAGGTCTCAGAATGTCGTCGACGTACCGTTGTGCTGTAAGTGAGCCTCTAATGACGATCAAAGGGTGTCCGGCTATCAAGGGAAATGACATCCTAGTCCATAACTCCTGGTTGGGTGCCTGTGTGGCGTGCAATAGTGAAAGCAGGATCCGCACGCTGCATTGGGCGTCTCCAGACATGCTTTCGGCGATTGTCAGAATACAGTTGGAAGAGGGATTCGTCATAAAACACAATATGTCCTAATTCAGCATTATTACAACCTGGTCGAGCCAAGCACCACTGTAATCTGGCTCGACAATATGCAGGCGTGAGTGGCAGGTTACGTAGCTGTCAGTAAGAACGTAGATTTTGCTCTATTAGCCGTCTGTGAATGGTCATAGTGAACACTCGTGTGCGAATCGCACGTCTGATGGTTGATAACGATAAATCAGGTGCTGTACCAACTGATCTGACTATCACTCTGTCCTCCCGATCTTCTGTGGCCTTAGGTCGACCTCTACCATCATGACGCTGAAATCTGCCATTGTCCACCCATTCTTGCCAGCATCTTCTAATTGCCTTATCACTTCGACCAATATGACGAGCGATTCTCCGATTTGTCGAACCTGCGTCTTTTAATCTAATGATACGACCTCTTTGAAACTCTCACAGTTGCTCGTCTCTTGCAAATCTTGCGGTGAGGCCTTTTTTCAGTCGTTGAAAGGTATCCTAAATTGCAATGCAACAGAAAATTTGACCATCAGATATGAGATTGAGAATCACTTCTCATATACACCTGCTGAGTGGGCAGTTCTGATGCGCTGTAGCTCCAACTATGCATTCATTGGACCCAAATTTTAATCATAGGCGTGACCTGTCCAAATGCCTTTGCATACGAAATTTCATTACAATCGGGAGACTCCTTATAGGTGATTCGTTTTTTATAGTGTATATTCAGAATATTTATTGCAATGAGAGAAAAATTGGAAAAAATAAAAAATATAGATGATGCTTCATGTTATTAACGGATTACATGATTCTCCAAATAATCTGATACCTTATAGATTAACTAGTATTAAGAATTTGAATTTAAAAATGGGAGTTTTCGAAAACATTTTACAGAATTATCTTTCTTGAACATTCTCTAATTTTCTGTTGTTCTCTTTTAAGTGCCGTTCAATAAACGTGTAGTTTTGTGTACAATATTAATGTAGTCCATTACGACTATAGAGTACCACTAAACCTTTGTAATCTGGTGTACTTGGACAGAATCTCAATTAACTTCTGAAATGTCTGAAATTATGTAGCTTTATAATTCTAGCTGTGCCAAACAAATATAATAAAAAAAAATTTTAAAAAAATCTCATTGCGAAGGAAACTTGGCATACTCATACCTCCTGTTGCAAAAGCATTTGATTTAGTATCACGAAGCCATTGATTTAATTAGCCATTATGTTCCGAATAACACAGGAACGAAAAACACCTGCACAACCAGTAGGAGAACCAAGCGGTTCTCTTTCCAGTTACTTACGGTATAGAAATAAAGAACAAAGAAAAGTCAAAGAAGAAAATTATGAGACGTTGAATTTAAAGAGAATTTTTTCCCTACATGACTAATTAATACATATTACAATTATTTCAGTGTCCGGTGGCCGAAATCATGTCATGGACTGTATTATTTTAAAAAGAACAACTTAAAGTTATGAAGCTTTACATACTTTTGTGAAATTATAGATTTCAATCCGATGAATTAAAAATTCCATCCTGAATAAAATAATGTATTTTTCCTAATTTATAATTTAATTAAACGATCATATAATATTTCAGTCTAACGAAATTAAATAATATATGCAACATTTTCCCAATCTCTTTTAAATATCGGAATATAAATGTAAGCTTCGTACTAATTGAATAAAATATACGAACTATTTTTCTAATTTTTTCCTACATTCTAGCCAGAATGTTTTTTAAGTCCAAGTATTAGAAAATATTACGTTTTAAAGAAATATTTAACTAATATCCGAGCGTTTTGCGTTTCTTAAAACACAGAATTTCAAGCGTAAATTTTGTGAAACAGTGTTTAGTAGGAAATGTTTATTTAACATTTACAGTGAGTTCAAAGGATAGATATCTCATTATTATAAACCAAATGTCTTAATAATTTTATCGTAAAAAGAAAATTCTGTTATTATTTTATTGGAAATTGTGAAAGAATATAAGAAGTAGATAAGGTCGTTTTTCAATAAATAAAATTAGGTAAAGTGATCGAAAATATAAGCTTTAAATACAGAAAGCCCTTATCCTAGTCCCACTAAATCAAACTTCATTTTATCCGGCCGCCATTTATTATATCATAATTAATAAAGGATAATAAAAATCTTAGTTATTGGAAAAAACTCTACGTCACATAATTTTGTGCATTGATAAGTGGCTATGGCGATTAATTTTCGGTTTGCATTTCAAAGATATATATTATTTTATGTTTACTTACTTAGCGTAGACTTCCTGTTAAGAATATATACAATCTGACCACGAACGGTGAATTGGAATTTACTTAGGGTTCTGTTTTTGTAACTTACACATCAATCATTTTTCAGATGATTTCAGGACTTTCGGTTCAGAGAGAAATTTTAAGAGGTATTTTTTTATATTTTCAGTCTCTTTCATGAAGCACAGGATACACAGGTACATAGGACTGTCATTTTGCTAAACGAAACACGTATACTGAAGGAGAGTAATTAAAAACTCCTGAAGAAATGTAAATCACTGCTTGTATAGCTGAAAACGATTAAAAAGAAGGGGGAGAATAAAATTTGAATATTTTATGGAATTATATCTACATGGAATGGACCAATAAAAAGGTGAAGAAGGGGAAACATTTAAAGCATCCGAGAACAGCCCAGCAATGACCTGAGCCGAAAATAGGTGGTGAGGGAAAGAAACCTGTCAACAACCTTTCAAAAACCGTCCCAACGAAACAAAAGTTGATAGCAAGATAACAAAAGTCGGATTGAGCAGGAGTAACCTTAAAAAGAGTCCGCAGCATTTATGAGTTTTAAAAGAGTCCATGATCGAAAAGGCGGATCACTATTGAAGTTCAAGTAAAAAGGATAGAAAAATAACACGAATAAGACACAAACAAAAAGAACGGCTAAAAACCGACACTCTGAACATCTGATGTAAGTATGGGAGGAGACGTAAGGTCGTAAGTTTCCTGATCGAAAAGGACAAACCATGACTTTCATCACAAAATGAGAGGATAAAATTTAGCTACTCAGAGATAAACGAAACGCTATCCTCTTTTTCAGGATTAAATGTTTGGATTGGATTTAAATCATAATAACAGGGAATGTGTAATGTTCCTGTTTGAATTTTTTTTTTGTTAGCAAATCTTATTGTCAGTGAGATTAAATATATATTTTTTCTCGATAAGATTTTTAGATTTTTTTTCCGTATATAGATGATTTCTGTAGGGATTGAAATGATGTCGGAAGCGTTAAGGTAGCTGAAAAATTCAAGTCGATATTAGAATTTCTGTTATCGTTCAATTGATACTTATGCTATTACTTGCGGTTTAATAAACACGGATTTCTACTGCAACGAGGGATCGAGTTCCGACATTATTAATACTTTTTTCTGTTTTTATGTGAATAATTGTTTCTGTGAACGCATATTGTTCAGTTTTCCATATGAGTTTTAAAAAAAGTGTTCCACTAAGCGCAAATAGACGAGAAATGGACGAGAGCGTTGGTAATATCATGAACGCTACACCGAGTTGAATTATATTGCGATTTTTTTATATTGCGCTTATATTACAGAATTTTATTTCGAACCATCTATGTAGATTATAAGGAAACTATGCGGGATTTGTGTATAAAGGTATTCTCTACCTTGCTTAAATTTCCAGGCGATTTGTTTCTACTAAAGATGACCCAGAGCCCAACTAATCTGTATTAATGAGGTTCTACTGTAATTGCAAACATATATAACATACAGTGTTGAACAGCAAGGGACATAATGGCAGTTAATTTCTGAGAAACTATAGGTTAATTGGCTCTTTTTTCACATGCAACTGAAATGGTTCTAAAATGCAGTTCATTACGGATTTCAAATGCTAGAGAAGTGGAAAAAGGTGACATCAGAATGATATATGAACCAATGATTCTTCAGCATTCGAAGACTTATCTGGATTAAATGACATTTTATTTTCCTGAAAATTTTTAGTCGAGAAAAATCTATTCAAATTTCAAAACATTTTACAGCATTAATGATTAACTTCTATAATTATTGCAGTTTTACAATTACACTTTAAAAGGAAAACTCAATTTATCAATGAACATTTTGATTGACGTTTAGTAAATAAATGTATACATGGACAGATATAAATATTAATTTATACACTAAATAAAATCATAAATTGAATGTTCATTTTGTCATACAAAGTATTGTAACCTATATTTCCGTACAAAAATGAAATATTATGTATTTTAGAACTTAATAGTTTAAGCTTGAAGACACAGATGAAACTAATTATAAGTATTAAATTATATTTGCTAAAAAAGAAGGAAATCTGGAAATTCATGCTTACCATAAGTGAATCTATCACAGCATCCAGTATCTCGTAGTGGTAGATAAGTTGTCTAAATATAATAAAGAATATTATAACAAATATCTAAAAATAAATGTATTATAAATAAATTAATATATCTTTCCCATGAGTTTTGTAATTTAAGTTCCGGTACTTTCAACATAGAGGAGAAAAACATTTTAACTCAGCTGATCCTAAATTGGGAGCTACAGCCTAAAATTTCGTCTTAAACATGTTATTCAGATTGTGCGAAAATCATTTTTATAGATACATGAATTTGGAAAAGCGAACATTATTTGCCATAATATTAAGCTGTGATGCCATGCCTTGTCAAAGACTTTATATGCGTCTGAAATGTGTAATATCATTTAATTGTACGGAGTCAGAATGAATCAGCTCAGCAACCCGCTGTAATTGATGAACGGTACATTTTTTTTGGGGGGGAAAGACATAGGTGTGGGATAATATTATTATTTGCAGTGTAATGCTTTTGTAATTTTGTAAGTAATTAAGTGTAATTTTGACAGATATTAGGATTATATCCTGTTTTCAAATTCGGAAAAGCACGGCTGTATTCCAATTATTTAGAAAATAAACTTTTCTTATAACACAGTAACTCAAAAATATTAAGAATATAATAAATCAATTTTGAAGGCTTTTAATCTTGTGATTAGAAATAATATTATCAAACCAGTAAACTTGTTAGGCTTAATGTTATAAATGTGTTCAAAAATTGCGATTTTCTTCGTGTGTTCAACATGGCAAAAGAGAGATAACACAAAACGGCCATCATCTCGATGCTACCGATCTTGCTGCGGATGCTTGGAAAGAAATCATTCAAACTGTAGATGAATTTGTGTTGGAAAACTCAGGGTTATGAATGTCGTTGCTCGGGGTAAATTGGGTTTCCAAACATTTTGTGATTAAATCAGCCTCTCTTCTCTTAATAGCTTAAGCTTGAAGACACAGATGAAACTAATTATAAGTATTAAATTATATTTGCTAAAAAGGAAGGAAATCTGGAAATTCATGCTTACCATAAGTGAATCGATCACAGCATCCAGTATGATGCTGTGATAGATTCAATGGGGTGAATTTTTACATTGCCTGTTGTGTGGGTCCTTATAGAGAGGAATAATCCGAGACTTTTCTTAAGGAATTTGGCTTTTACGCCAAAATGAATTATTTTCTCTCTTTAAAGTAACAATGTCTTTATCCCAATGAACCTGCAAATGTCTTTTAATCACCCTAGCTATCTCATGTTGGAGAGAAGGAAGATAAAAGCGGTCTCTATGGTCCCCAATTTTGTCTGTAATTTAGGAGGGGGTGGAAGAAACCATAGAAGGCTTTTAAATTTTGGTTTTGAAGTGATAGGGAGTCCATCGGAAGAGTGTGATTGAGTTGATGTGTTATCGTCTCCATGTCTTCGTTAATGACGATTTTGATGGTGGGTAAATTTTTGTTTTGGAGATAAAAATCAAAATTAACCCAATTTGTGGGTAATTGCTCTAGATTTTCAATGAAATCAGAGTTTTAATTTAAATTTAGAACGATTCCTCAGATGATCCGAACTTAATTCATTAACAGCTTGGATATCTGGATTAAAAAGAATTAATTTAAGAACAGCAAAATTAATTACGGATCCAGCTAATTTAATTTGGGGAATGAATGAGAGTGGATGTTCGCGGAGCAATCAATCTTCATATTTTGTGTGCTGCATAGGGTGCTATAGAGTATCCACTTAAATTAATCTGAACTAGCCTTCAAACCCTCTTTGTCAACAGCATTTAAATCACCAGCAATGATCACATTATTTCCAATATTTAAAAAATTTTAAAATCCTCCATTCGAAATTTAGTACTTTGGCATATATTGGTACTTCAGATACATGAAGGAATAACACGGAAGGGTGAGAAACAACATATTTTTATTTTAACTGAAATCGCATCTTATAGTTTCCAATCTACACAGGAGGAATCCGCAATGAAATAGGTTTCTTTATCATATATTGCTGTGGTTCCGTGATTTACGAAGTGATTAACATCTATTCTATTGTCTTCACATAGATGATAGCTATTTGAGGCTCACGCCCAAGTTGGAGCTTTAATTCTTTAACCAATATCATATAAAATGTTTGCTCATGAACAAAGTCTCTGATCTCATGAATTTTTGGACGCAGACTGTTTACATTCCAAATTCCTATTTATAAATTATGCACTTGCGAACTATTAAATTTTAAAATTAATTTTTGAAAATCCTGCAATAAGCTTCGAAAGTAATGAAGGATCCGTTATCGTTAGCAGACTCCTCCAAGTGGACGGTTAGGAGTGAACTCCTAAATTCGCGCGTGAAAATCTCTTAACTGTCCCTAATGTCAGTGAGGATTTTAAAATAATCTTTCAGCCTGCTGACATTAAAGAGGAACATCACTTCAAAAACTCGAGGGTTTCCATAGACACACCACCTCTCTCAGAAACATTAAGGAGATTATTCATAACAAAACGAAATCTAGGTTGAGACCTCGAGCCGAATCAAGTTAGTTTTTTAAATGAGAACATTATCAACCCTAAACTACGATTATAGCATCTCTTTATTACCGGATCAGATTGCCATCTTAAATATTAATGTAATCGAAAATTCAACTTAATTTCAAGAACACATAATATAAATAAAAGAGTCAGACAAAAACATTTCAAGAATGTAGTCAATTATTTTTCAAAGCCTTATTTATATTTTCCCCAAAAAGGGAAGTACTCTTAAGTAGTTTACTCATCCTCCATGCAGATACGAATAGCTTCAATTAAATGTTAAATATAGCTCTTACAGTGATATGATACGAGTTTATTCACAGTGCAGAAATTTTTTCCAGATAGCGTCGGGTTCGTGTAGTTATAAATCACTTAGAAGCGCAATTGATTCCTGCAAATTATTCAAAAACTTCATAATTTCGCTGGATTTTAACTATCGTAATATTCCTAGCACTATAATCTTTCAATCTCCTGAAATTCAATTATTTTCTGTTTTTATGCGGCTTCAGTACATATGTTCTCTACACTTCAAAGTTACAACTAATACGTATAACATCGTTTCATTTAGTTTAAAAGGAGCTGGAAACTTTAATACAAAACCAGAAAATAATACTAATTGTTAGTTAAGGAAAGATTTGCAAATAGCCCCCGTGACAAGATGAGGAGGTAAATTTAAAATTTTTAAATAGGCACACCTTAACTTTATGCAGAGGGCCAATCTAAACCATCTATCACTGGTTAGGATTTAAAGATAAGTTTTAAACGCAAAACTATTCGATTGTGATCCTTCGCGAAAATAATTTTGTCATTTGCTATTGGGGCTGAGGATCTTTTCCATTTAGTTAAACTTTGTCGAATTTGTCTGAGATATTCCATTCGGAAACAGTCGCTTAGATCCTGGCAAATTTCCTGACTGTGTACAAGGCAGTTTAATATTTCTTTGCAATCTAGAACATTTATAGATTGCAAAGAACATTTGTAGATTGCATTCTGCGGATTACATCCTCTAATTTTTTAACTTCTCAATACAGTTATTCATCATCAACTTTTCGTGTCCCTTACTTCGGCTTCTGGCAAAATATTTTCTGTCTCCTGCGTTGACTCTTTTTACTTTACTTGATATCATGGACAAGACATAATTTTTTTTCTGATAGTCCTTTAGATGCGCAAATCCTCTGTATTCAATTGACTACGCAACTGTATATGATAGAATACAGATGAAAATATTTTATAATGGTAATTTATAGCGAATGATCGAAAAAGAAATGCCTTTTTTTAGCAGCTAGATGAGAAATATCAATTTCTCGTATTTCAACATCCTAATGCAGTTCTTCCTCATCAGCTTCTGGTATTCCTTACTTTGACTTCAGGCAAAATATCTTCTAATATTTTTGAACGTCTGAAGCTGCTTCATTTTTCGTCATTTGACAGCATTTTTGAACGATTTAGTAGAATATTTGACGCACAAGCTAGATGATTTATGATTTTTTTCTTTCTTTACATTCCTTTAAATTCTCAGAATATCTGGTACCGATTATTTCCACTAATCAGTGTGATGGGATATAAACTGTTTTTTGAAGGAAATTAATAATTAAGGGATCATACGAACTGTTTCTGTTTCAGCAAAAAGTATATATAAATTACTCTGTTCACCAGAGAAAAATTGTTGTCATCGAAATAAATTCACATCAAACTAATAAGCTAAAAATACATAAAAAAAAAATTAAATAATAACATCGTAGCCAAACTAATTGTTAAATGTATTAAAAATCTGCATGGGATGTTGAGTTTCATCTTTGTTTAACATGATTTGTGACACAAACATTTAGTGAAACATTAGTAAAATTAATTTATGAAACTTTTTTTAACATTCTAAGTAACTGCTTGCTTTTAAGGTATTACAACAGTAAATTTTTATATGCATTTCACCTTTCTTTGTCATTATTAGGAAAATCATTTGGAAATCAGAGTAATTATGTAGGTAAGGCTGATTAAAGAGATTAAAATAACGACTTTAGCTTTGCGTAAAAACATATTATGTACATTCATAACTAGAGTTCAAGAAGGAAATATTGAAACTGCTTTATTCAAAAATTTAATTCATTTTCCAGTAAGCAAATACTTTAAAATAATCTCATATGCAGTTATATAAATTCGCATATTATTTGAAACTCTTTTCGTGTTTTCGCAATGTTCCATATAAAAAAGTTTTTCGTCATTGTTTCTATATAATTAAAATTTCTAAAAGTGTTAAAATCTTAAGAACGGGTTATTCCAGTTTCTGATTTTTCCTGCAACTTAAGCAAAACTAAATTAATTTCGAGCAAAATTAGTAGATATAAAAAAAATTGTATGAAATAAGGACGAACTTACTTGCAGTTTACCTTACAATTTCTTTCGCATTTTTGCAGATTATCATAATCTGTTTTGTTAAATCCACAGGAATCTACGGGAAAAGAAATAATTAAAGAAGACCAATATATGTTTTAAAAATATTTGTGCTACTAATTGTGTCATATTTATACAGATTTCTAGTCATTTACCATCAAAAAAGGGATTTGTTCCTTTGAATGCATATAAAAAAAGATATATAAATAAAAAAAAATCCGCATTTTTTTCAGTGAAACAATATAAACACACACACACACACATATATATATATATATATATATATATATATATATATATATATATATACGTGGTCCATGTAAAATTTGATGTTAGTAAGAACTTTTTAAGTTCTTACTAACATTTTTGCTTTAGTTATTTTAAGTTTTGGTTTTTAAAAATTTATTTTGTCATGTATTATGCATTTTCATTTTTTAATTTAATTTTCAGGATTTAACTTCCCAATTATTTGCAATTTGCATTTTTGACTAAAAGCCATTTTTTAATAATATATTGTGCTGTAAGTGATGGTTTGTCCTATAATTCTAGAATAATCCAGCTTAACAGTTTAAAGCCTGTTAGAATTTTACATACGTTATTTTCAATTTTCTGATTTTTTCAAAACCTATTTGTTTTATAAATTTTTCAATTTATACATACTTTGGATATGTTTGAATTTTATTATTTTTTTTAATTTACTTTTTTTGGAGCTTATTATTTTTTTTATTTTTCAGGGAAACTGCTTATTTCATTATCATTCATTTTCACGATTGTAATATTTATTCTTCTACTTTTGGTTAGGTTAAATTATTTATCCTTCATTTTCCATTGTTATTTTACATTTATATATTTTTAACTTTCAGAAAAATTTCTTTTTTTATGAATTTTAAGAACTATGTCTTACTGGATTAATACATATATGTATATAAGCATTTGGAATAAACCTCCGTTTAATGAGGGCTCTGCCTGTGCTAGTAAAGGCGAGACGACATCTATCATCAGAACAGTAACGACGCACTGTGATTTTGTAGACGATGCCGAAGACGTTCAGCTTTGTTCAAATTTTTTTAAATGCTAAAGTGAAATGTCTTGTCCAAACTTGTGTATAATTGTCAATGTGAAACGTCTTAATTAAATGCATTAAACGTTCAAGATCTGATTGTTTAATTGGAATAATTAGTAGCATCACCCAAATCACATATCAGAAGTGGGATGTAAAACTAATGATATAAGGTAGGAATGATCTAATGATGTAATGTAATTAAATTGCGATGTAGTTCAACTTTTTCAAAAAAGTGTGACCATTATTGAATCAATACAAATATCAATTCAAGACTTTAAGGTGAGTGCGATTTATCCTTATTTGCTTATTTAAAGATAATCCAGAACAGTTGTTATTGTTAGGAGAAAACATATAACTTTAAGAATATGTATAGTTTATAGAAATCTAAATAAAATTGTAGTTAAAAACATATTTCCTTTACCATTGATTGAAGATGTCTTAGACGGATTACAAGAATTTCGAGCATTTAGTATTTTTGATTTAAAAAATGTTTTTTTTTTCATGTTAATGTAAATATACAGAGTAGAAAATATACGTTATTTGTCACTCATGAAGGACAATATCAATTTTTGAAAGTACCATTTTGATTATGTAATTCCCCATCAGTTTTTCAAAGATTCATAAATACAATTTTTCGACCTTTAATCAAAAATGTCATTGTTTTTACCCTATATGGATGATGTAATAATATTATCTGTAAATGAAAAGGAGGGAGTGAAAAGTCTAAAACTAGTTCTTAATCTTGCGTGAGAATAAGGTTTAGAAATCAATTTTAAGAAATCTCAGTTTTTGAAGAAAGGGATTGAATTTCTGGAACAGGTGATAGAAGAGGTTTGCATTTAATCGTCCACTTTAAAAACCAAAGCTGTTCCAAATTTTCCTGAACCTAATAATTAGAAGCAAATCCAAAGATTTTTAGGCTTAGCTGGATATTTTAGAAAAATTATTCCTAAAATTCTATTACTGCTAAACCTCTTAGTGAACTTTTGAGAAAAAAAGACTATAAATTTACTTTCAATGAGGAGGAGAAGAAAAAGAAATTATCGTGAAATGTCTTGTCTAATGTTTTGTGTAATTGCTTATATATATATATATATATATATATATATATATATATATATATATATCTTATTAATAAGGTATCAATTTCTGGAGTACGTATTTCTATTTTTAAAAATATTATATTTCAATGTATATTTTGTAATTATCTATATGATATGAAGACTATTAAAAATAATTTTAAAATTGGTTTGGATAAGTAAAAAGTATCTTAGTTTCGTAGAATGTATGAATCATTAATGTAGTGTGTCGGTTTAGGCTTTCTGAATAAAAAAAAACATTATTGGAAAGAAGGCTTAAGTACTTCACTTTTCCTTGCTTTAGAGGGTGTAAATTTTAAAATTGTTTTTTTTTAAACATTTTAATAATATGTATGAATATTTATCGATCCTTTTTTAATTGATTACGTTCAGTTACCTTCATTCAAATGAATTTGTTTTCTTTTCTTATATGCTTATTTTTATTTTGTTGCATGGATTGTTTTGAATTGAGTTTTCTGCTTCTTTTTGATTTTTTTCACCAATTTCTTTTGAATGACTCAGAACAATGGGATTAATTCCGGAGTATTGTAATATACACTTATTACTTCGGCTTATCCTTTATTTAGTATAGGTTTTGGTATGTTTGTAAGATCCAATGGGTTTTTTTTATTATTATTATGCTATCACTTTCAGTATTAGCCATTCAACTACGTCGTTATCTTTTGTTAGGGTTTGAAAATAGAATTGCAAAAAAAAATGTTTAGAATCATTAAAAAGTTAAGTTTTCACTTGAACGGCTGTCTTCTTTTGAGAAATATCAAAATGAAATATAGCATATCCAGCGAAGCGACATAAGCTGACTTGACGAATGGCGTAGAAGCTTAAGTTCCTATATACCGACTGTATAGTACTTAAAGTGCTAAGACTTCAACGCATTTAAAAAGAATATGTCATGGAAAAAAGACAAGTAATCGTTTCACCTCATCAAAAATTATGCTTCATCAAAAATGTGAGTTTTTTCGTTTGTTAAAAATCACTGAGAAAAGAATTACGTACTTGTCTTATTTTGGGACTTTAAAAATATGTTTCTTCCTGTACTTCAAATAGTGAAAGAGAGAAAAAAAACCTTTCTTAAATATCTCTACATAAATATCTTATTATTTTACCTTCATTTTCACTTTTGCTTTTAATAAAACATATTGTATTATGTGAAAGAAAACTATACTTTTCATTTACAGTTCATAAGAAGTACATTTCATACTACACCTTGGTTCATCAAATGAAATAAAAAATATTTTATTGTTCCAGCACTAGTTTTCAATAATGAGAACCAGAAAATATTTTAAGTACGTAATTTGTTTAATGTTCATAATTATAACGTATACATTCATAATTTATAATTAAGTCTACGAAGTTGAAATTTTGATTTGTTTTTGAATGATCTTGATTTTCAATGGTTATTTTAAATTGTTACTTAATATCTTCAGTTTATGTTGATATAAACTGAAGTGTTTTGATAATGTTATTGCTATTCTAAATTTTAAATTTATTTATCCTACGTGTAATATTTTTATTGACGCAATTACGTTGAGGTAAACGAAACTAGAAATAAATCAGATCTTCAAAGTTCTAAAACTGAAAGTCATAAAAAAATATTAAAATGATCTCTTTTGACCTGGACAATTCTATGAATGTGAACAAATGCTGATATACTTTATTCATCAGTTTATTATATTTTTAAATACTTTAAAACAATATCCTAACTGATGTCCTATACAACTGTTATGAAAAAAAATTAAAAATGAGGAGGAATTCACTCGCTTATTAACTGAAAAGTATATTGTCCCATCAATAACCAACTTCCTTGCCAACCATTGCAGAAGCACCATGAGTAATTACACAAAATATTATATTAATGGTTTCACTTTAAAAATAATTTATAAATGAAAAACGAATATTCTGTCCCTTAGTTGTCCCTTATAGAGGAAATCAAGTTGCATAATTCATCATAATCTCGATGTTTATCACAATATTGTACAGTTACTACATGATACGCATCATCATTCACATCGGTACTATCATCAAGAGCTACTCTAAACATAACTTATTCTCGTAATCCAGAATCAAGTTTTGTTGCCATTTAAGCAATTCGTCTTTCAATTGTTTGCGGATTAGCTAGACTTCTGGATTTCGGAACAATATTATTTTTTGGTTTGGCAAATCACTGAACAATATTTAAACATTCTTCTTACAAAATGTACTCCTTATATTTTCGTCATCTGAGAAAGGTTTGTCTTAGGCAGCTACAAACTGAGCAGAAACGAATTGATTTGGTTCCAATTGCTTAACGAAAAATTTAACTTGTTCTCATATCCAGTAACACTCATAACTTCAGAATTTTCTTAAAAATGTTTTAAATGTGGGCTGATATTTTGTTTGAAAATGTCTTTCTACAACTGGGTGTGCGATGCTTTCGCGGCATCATACACATACAACAAAATACAACGAGGAAAAATGTACTGAGGCGCCAAGAGGATAAGGTGATTTATCTTTATATGTTAACTTTGTAGAGAGCCACTGAGAATTGTACCCCGTGCCACAGGTTGTCAACGCCTGTTCTTGATCATACTTTACCTTATATTATACCAGAACTGTATAAATGGGCAAAAGTTTATTGGCATTTGGCATTGACTTCAGTCATCAACAAATAAGTCGAAAAGGAAAAGAGAGTAAACATGTTTTTTTATTTGGTTTTATTAAACTCGTTCGAGAAGCAACACGAGAGCTATTGGCGTCGCACTTCGTAATTTTGAAACTCGATCAAGTGAAGAGGACGACACCTGAGCTGACACCTCCCACCTGAATGATGATATGAAAAATCCTAACTTCCACAGATTTCTCATATCATCATTCCATGCTAACGGGATGACTTTGGGCCTCGACACATTTAACGTACATCGGTCCCCTTTCCACGGCGGGTACTTAATAGCCTCAACGCTCGAACCCAGGACTCTACGTAAACCGCGAGTCCGTAACCATGACCACCAGGTTACTGGGCCACGAAAAGTAAACAGAATAATTGAATAGAAAAACGAACAAAAAATATTCCTTATATATAAATTAATTAATAAATGTTAATTCCCATCATTTTTAGACATCTGAAGGTCACAATGTACTACCTCAGAATGCCATGGGAGATTGATGTTAGTTAAGGGAGAAATAATTCTAAATTACTCTTTCATTTTTTCTAAAATCAAGTATAATGTAGGTCAACTCAGAGTTTAACCTGAAGAAATTGCGCTCCAATTTGACTTACCAATTAATCTGAGACCTCATCGTACTTCGCAAAAATTAAGAATCAAGCTAAGAAATCTTCAAAAGCTGCATTAATAAAAGAATATTGTTTCAATTGTGGTGGTAAAAATTATATTGTTTTCAGGTACCTTAAACTCACATTCGTAGTTTTTATTGCAAAACGTCTGATCATAACATTTCAAATTGTCCCAAGAAGACAAATGAACATAAGTCAGCCACCTCAAAATTTAGATGCTTATAGCAGCCATGTTATTATTCATTCTGTTAATTCCAATTCCGTGCATAAAAGCACTTCATTCTTCAATGTACACGTATCTGTTTTGTTGCATACGGGATCTGAAAAATAATTTTTCAAAACTCCATTTACAAGATAAATGGATCCCTACCCCTTTAAGTAATTCCCGAGTTAGGAACTCAAATTGAGCGTCCATCTAAGTACTTTCATAATTCTTTCAATATCGTCAGTGTTGATATTTATGTAGTCAAAGATACTTTTCTCTCTTTCCTTACAGTACAAGTGATTTAATTAGAATGTTTGAGACCAGCGGAATTTTTAATAAATAAAATACTTTTTTCTTTAATTTCTAATACTGAAGATACGGATTGTTTCGTCAGTGTTCCGAAAGTTGTAAAACAAAAACGGTTTACCTAATTTAACTCACATTCTTAATGGTGATATTTAATGTCAGATTGTTGCACTAATTAATTATTATCCAACTGTTAACAACAAAACAACGGATTTAGAAATGTGCATTGTTTTCTCTTATGACATATCAGTGAGTCAAAGACCCAACCTCTTCCTCGAGTAGAATAAAAAATTGTTTACACTGAAATTCAATTTTGGCTTGCAAAAGGTATCATAAAACGTATTTATTATGACTATTCTGCTCCAGTGGTTCTGTGTACAAAGAACAATAGCTCTCATAAGTATTTCAGTTGACTTCTGATTAACTGGTAATAAAAACACATATCTTCTTTTTTCTCCATTGATGATGTCATTGACGCTACAAAATTCTGAAGTGTTTCCAAAGTCAGATCTTAATATTTCCACATGTTCGAATGAATGCTAACTGTACACTATATACATCTTTTATCGCACCGAATCAGAAATATAAATTTGACTTTCTATTTGTATAATTTTTTTTTCAAAAGTTCATCAACAATATTTTTCAAATTTTGACAGATGAAACTTTTGTAATTTATATGGATGTTATCATAATCTCCTAAATAGAAAAAATCATCAAATCTCCAAATAACAAAATATGTTTTCTAAGGTACGTCTTGAGATAAACTTTAAAAAAAGTATTTGTTTTTGCAACGAAAAATCAAATTCTTAGGATGCTAATCTCATGATGGTACAATAAGTCCATCATCTTCCGAAATTTGTGTGGTTCAAAACTTTTGCAAATCCAAGAAAAGTTTCATATCTCACGTCATGCAAAAAAAAAATCGTCCTAGACGCACATGATTAGGTTTGTTTTTCATCAAACAAAACAGAGAGAATAGAAAAAAATACTTGTACTTCCTTTATATGAGAAAATGTGTTGATAATATTGTTACCAACTATATCAAATGTATTGTAGCTTACAGAATACATTGCAGCCCCGAAGTCTTCTTTACATCCCACTTCTAAATAAAATGTTCACTTTGATTCCTATCACGTTGATGTTTATAGGTCCTCTTCCATTAAAAAATAAACAGTATAATCATATTTTTTGAGTTAGGGATACTTTCACTAATTTCCTGTGGCTATATCCAGTAAAATCAACAACTACTATAGATGATTTACAAAAACTAAATTAGCAATATTCCTTTTTTAGAAATTCCTGTAGAATCTTCTCTGATCGAAGATCGGTGTTAACTTCAAGATAATTTCAAGGTTATTGTGCAGAAGAAATCATCGGGGAACTTAGTGAGACATCCTGCATTCCTTATGAAAATGGACAAACAGAAAGAATGCTTTAAACAACCAACCCTGTCTTTGCAAACCTCTCCATAGATGATACAACTAAATGATTCCAATTCGTTTCTCCGGTTAACTTTGAACATCACAACCCACTGAACAACCCTGTTAACTCCATTACTATTTCTAGCTGGTTGTCGAACGAAATGGAAGGCTAAAAATCAAGTTTTAGTGCTTCGAGAGAGAGAGTATCAAGCTTCCTTCTAAGAAAACCGTGAAAAGACATGCACGTGCTACAGGAAACGTCATGAGGATTCAAGCGAAAATAGCCGAACCCTCAAAAAAAAAAAGGCAAAAACTACCGCTGCAATACCAAATTGATGACATGGTTCCTATCCAAAGAACACAATAAGATACAGGTCTAAAACTACGTCGATATTTTGGACCATACAAAATCATCCCAGTTTTAAAAAAAAAAGAACTCTTTAAGAACCAAATGTGACGTCAACCACTTAAAATCACACGAAGTTGTGTTCCATCATCTATAACATAATCATAATCTTGGTTTTTTATTTCCTCTTACTAAGTATACATTTTTTTTTGTTTTTATTTCATTCATCTCTATTCTCTCTCTCTCTTTAATTTGTTTGTATGTTTTAGTTCTCTAACATGTACATGCACTATACTCGAAGGCTCATAGCAAGACTGTTAGCCGAGAGAAGAAGATCGCTTATGAAGCACGCCTCCCTGCAATGAGACACACCTATTGACGGTTATCTGCAACCTAATCACCAGAGAAGAGATACGAAACAGAGGGAGACGATGGTTGAACTGAGAGCCTATAGAGGCACTGTCTCTATAGCGGTGAGAGACGTGTAATGTAACTTTTTCCTAACATTAAAATATCTCAAAATACCAATTTGTTATCGTTATTTCTACTACTGCTAAATTTATAAGCCATTAGAGTATCATCTAATGAAGTGTACAAAAATTTCTAACTCTCCATTCTATGCAAATTGGATTTTAATCTATTTTAAGGTAAATCGAAAGAATCTGTTTGCGAAATTTTAAAAGCAACTTATTAAAAACATTTCGTAGATTTCAAGTGTTTCGAATGTATTTTAATCATTTAGATTTTGTGCCATGGATCCTTTTATACGTAAAATGCACATTTTCCTTAAATATTAGAAAGTCTGTTCTTCTTTAATAGTAAATATTTAACGAAAATAGCTGTAAATTTTATTTAAGCAACCAATGGGCTAATTTTCCTTCTAAAAGAGAGGAAATGTATGACTTATAATTACAGTAATGTGAACGTATTTTCAGAATTTGTCAGAAAATTATAAAAGAGGTCCTTCCTTCCAGAACGAAAACATTAACCTACGTATAAATATACATCGATATTTCAAACTAAATTATCAACTTATTATTCCCATTCCAAACTAATTTATTGACTCATCATTGGTATTTGAAACTAATTTATTACAATAGTGAGTCGTTCAAAAATTTTTACTGACCTACATTTCGGAATTTGTATACAATTTGAGACATTCAACCAATTGCTGTACCAATAAAAAATCCTTTTAATTTTTATCTCTGAAATTACTTTAAATATTATTATTTCATTCATTCAAATACTGAAAACATTTACATAACCACAAATACTTTAATTACGAAGATAATTTCTTATATTGCCTTTATCTACTACAGAAAATTTAAACTTCTAAATCAAGTAATTTTGAAAATAACAATTATCTTTTTTCAGGAAATTCTGGTAATAAGTTAGCCTCTTAAGAAGAGTTTGAAATAATTGCGTTTCAATCATGCAAATATGAATTTTAACAGCCCCAGAAGTTTGATCTATCATCAACCATGATGTTTACCGCAAGAACTAAAAATAACTTACTTGAGCTACAAATTTTTTTAGGTTTTTCTGACATCGTTAATCCATTTCCACAATTATCGCATGACTTATATAAGTTCCACGCGCACCATTCTTTGCACATCTGAAAAACGTAGGAGTATATATAAACGATAATGAATAGTTCAAGCAACTTTAAGATACGAAACAATAATTGTTTCAAAAATTACTTCTTGTGAACGAGGTCCAGTTTTATTGTTCTTGTTCCATAAATCTTCGTAATCCGTGCAATTGGTTTTATAAGGAGATTCGAGAAGGTGCACTTCTTCCTAGAAAAGAAATTTTAAAGAATCTGGACTATAAATAAATAATCGGAAAGTTATAATAGTGCAATATACATCAATCAATTCTCGGTATCATGAACCTTTAATCAGAGACTTTACCTTTTGAATCCACGCATCATTAAGAACACGGAAAGTATTTTTTAGCTAAAAATGAAATTTATTTGTGAAAAATGTAAAAAAAGATTACTACATTATCTTTTTAAAATTTATTTTTACTATATCCTTGATAAACATGACCGAATAGAAAAAAAATGCATTTATATAGACAGTTTCATTCATCAAAAATATTTGTTACTCTCTTTTACTCTTAAATCATGACAAGAATGTAATTTGTAAAAAAATGAGATACATTGTGAATTTCAATACGAAATTACACACACACACACACATATATATATATATATATATTATTAATATATATACTCAAAATTTATATTTTTATTATTAAATTCTGAAACATTTTACTCCATATATATTATCATTATCTTCCAAATTATAGTATTACTCTAATTGGTTTCGAATTACATATTATTTATTTCTCGACTCAGATTAAGAGGAACGAATATGCAAATTTCGTTCAAAATGTAGATAAATAAGGCATATAGATTGTAAGAACTGCAAGTCTATTTCATTGTTATAGGGATATGTTATAAATAAGAAAATAGTGGATGAACCACTTTGGCTATTCTCTGTTGCCAAAGGAATCTATAGTCTTAAAACGTTTGACATTGCAGAAGAGAAATAATAGAGGCCTGGATTATAATACCGAAGACAATAACTAGAAACGGATGATTTTTTGTAGTGTTAAATCGTAGGCATTTTCCTAGCTGTTTGGTCTTAACATCGTTTCATTGCTGATCTGCATGTAAGTGAGCCCACTATGTGAACCAGCTGGATTGAAGAACGAAAGATCAGATCTACCTATATATGCAACAGAAAGTACTGATTGACACATCGTGAAGATGATGCCTCCTGCGCATTCAACTACTCTTAACATTCTGCGGAATGTTCACGGAGCTTTGAATGTCTCAAAATTTGGGAGAGCAGTTTCACGATGATTGGTTAAAAGGAGTTGGAATATAAACCTCCACTTACGAAGACAGACATTAAAGCCCATAAATCCACCCACCCACGAAGACAGACATTATCTTACACTCATCCTCCTAACGACGTGAAAGTTACAATGGAGTCAGACCAAACCACTTAGTGGACTGAATGGCACGATGTGGTATTCAGCAATGAGACTCGGTTCCTTATTTTTCTGATGATAGTTGGGTGAAAGTCTAGATGCATCGGTGAAATAGAGCCAATACAACCACTATAGTTGGACACCACACATCAAATAAACATGACATTTTGATTCTGGGAGCAATCAAATATGACAGCAGATTACCTCTGGTACGTATCAGAGGAATATTGAAAGCACGGTGATACGTTGATGAGATCTATCTTACATTCTTATCTGATGGAACTATCTTACACTCAGCTGTGATAAATTGCAGAAGCCGGTTGTATTATCTTATATCCAAGGGCTACAAAATGGTATTATCCTACAAGACAACGCACAACACACGATGTTCATTAACTGAAACACCTTGTAAAGTCAAAATGCTTTTTTGGGCTGCAATATCTCCGAATCTTTTCTAAACCAAGTGAATATTGGATGTGATAGGCAGTCCTTTGCTTGAGCTATCCTAACCTATTAATTGGGGGAGCTCACATTTCCATGGTGTTGCATTTTCTATGTCAGGCTACGTACATTTTTCAAATACTTTCATATTTTTAATGTCTTCATTTTTGAGCTTATCTGGGACTAATGATTGAAATTTTAAGGGAAAAAAATTGGGAACAAGTCCTTTTGAAACATTATGTTCTTAATTCTGTAAAAAGAGCTGATAAAGAATGTATTCATGTGAAAAAGTTTAGTAATTCATTAAAAAAACGTTACATTAATTAATCAACCAATTAACATTACAATTAAGCTCCATTTGAATTATTTACAGAGATATCAATTTTGTTTAACAGAGAAATGTAATTGTGAGTTGTAATGCTCGTAAGAGTGCCCCATTTGTAAGGAATGAAGAATGCTTTTCTAAAAAAAGAAAGCTAAAATTAAGTTTTTTCTTTCAGATATGATATTTTCAATTATATAAAAAAAATTACTAATTTCGCTATTGGATGAAATTAAATCATTTCTTGAAACTATTTTAAAATGATAAATTATTTATAGCCTTAAAAAATTAAAGACTACACTGAATAGTACAAGTTTTAAGTTGAAGGTCAGATATAATAGAACTGCTCTTTTTTCAGGAAGAGGATCTAAAATCAAATATATCAATCATGAATGAATTAAGATTTTATCTGATTTAAAATTTATCGTATGTGAATTTCTGCGACAAATGTAAAAAAAGAAAATTGTTGATTTCATGCCAAATACGAGTTTATACAGAGCATAATACGAAAAAATAAAACACATTTTCCACCTTATTTATATTCATTCTGTACAGTTGAGGATCAGTTTCATAATCTGTCCTTTTTAAGTACTGTGCACACAGTGTTTACTGATGCAGTACTAATTGCATCTGATCCAGTAAATACTCTTTCAATCTTTCCTGATAATCAAACTACAGATAGGATGTCATCCCAGATTATTTCAAAATTACTTTCTATCTATAAGTATAATTTTGGACTTTTCTACAATTGACGTTACTGTAGGTTCAAAAGATAGTCTTTAAAACACGAGTAGTAAAAATCGCTTCTTAAAGTGTGCACTAATTTATTTCTTATGATGTTTTATTAACAGAACAATCATTTTCAGGGATCAAAAGAATGTGCCCAACAGAGAGCTGTGATAGAATATGACTCGATGTTCACACTAATTGTTGTAGGCATTAATGGAAGTGAATTTATGTAAACCTCAGTTTCAGTTAATGATGTTTATAAATTTTTCACATGTTAATACAAGAACTCCAATAATTTTCCTCAAGTGAAACTTTATGAACTTTGAAATACCCTCGACTTAGGAGAGGTGAATAAGGTATGAAATAAAATTAAACCTTTTAACATTGATAATTATTCCGTATTTCACATTTTTATCTGTAAATTCCATAAATTCCGTAGAATCCATAAATTGCAAGTTTTTCAAAGTGTATGTTTATATGGTTTATCCTTTTTCTTTACTAACATTTACCTGTATAAAATGTTTCATATTTTCTATAAATGTATGCTAATAATCATGGAAACGCAACAAAATTGAAAAAAAAAACTATTTAAATCACTGTCCCAACCAGTAATATGAAATTCAATGGTGACGAATTTTTTTTAGAAGCACAATTTCCAGTCCCGTTGTGAGACTATTTGGCCTAAGAACTGAGTATGGGAGGAGAGAAAAAATACCATACATTCATTCATATTCAATCATAAAAGTTCTATATTCATTATCCAAATCTTCATTTTGTTTCAAACCGACACTCAATTCACCATAAGCATGATATTGCATTGAACTTATTAATATGCAAATAATTGTTAGACCTTAAAAATAAAGTTTAACCCTCTGACTGCTCAATGTTTAAACAAATTCGTTTCAAAAATTACGCTTTACTATTACATATTTAAAATCTACATATATTTGAGAGTTTAAATGTATAGAATAATTTTGCTTTTCGAAGATTATTTTAACTATTCATTTACATCATAAGATTAGTTGTTCCGAAAAATCAATTTTTTAAACGTATAAAGGAATTTTAGAGGATCATGGAAATCTCCGGATAAGCAGTCAACAGGTTAATTTCAGACATACATATCTTTTAGATTTTATGATCAATCTTAAAATGTATTTTACAAAGATTTTTTCAATCCTGCTATTCGGATAAGGCTGGAGCTTATCTTTTGGAACTCAAACCATGTTCTCTAGTAAATATTCAAATTTTAAATTTGCTAGCCGAATGCTAACACGTTTACACCGATAGCTCGTTCTTATCAAAAGTGAAATGAATAATTGATGGATGACACTGAATTTCCTTTGAATACTTCTTAGATGCGAGAAAATGCACCAGCAATTACGAGAGGATAGCATATTCCATTCAATACAACAACTAATAGCTGTTAATTTACATTGAAAATTACTTTTTCTCCACGACTCCAGAGCAGCAATTTTAGCTCTCAGTAATAGCAATTGTAACAGACTACCCAAAAACACTCATGTGCCACATCAACTGCCAAAGCTGGTAAAACTTTCACCACTAGTGATTGAACCCTATATTTATACGGAGTTCCTAGTCATATGGGGACTCCTCATTACGAAAAGGCTGATATCAAGGAGAGCATGGGCCAAGTTCAATCAACACGAGATTCCATCAACATTCAGAACAGCATGCAACGAAATCACCTAATCAGTTAACAGTTCCACTGACAAAATCCTCAAATACTTCTGTTGTATTTTAATCGGATTGATTAGTCGTAGTTTTCGGACGAACACATTTATTGATACATAGACTAAAGAACACAAGATTAGTTCATTTAGACATAATAGCACATAGCACAAAAGTCGTTCTTAAAGATCACAGCGATTTCGTGACCTTTCTATGTGCTTCTACGCTCTCGTCTATCGGGTGTCTGTGGGAAAAGTGGGCGAAGCACAAACGTAGATGTTCTTAATAGAACGTATAAAAATAGTTTGCTCGCTCTGAACCAAACAATTTAAATAAAGTAAAAAGATGGGAGTGCTTTGCCGGTTGAGGTTGTGTTACATTGCTCTTAGAAAGTGCTGAAGCGTTCGAAAGTTTTCGTCTTACTGTGGACACGACTATTTAAATGCATACCTATACCCTATTGGTTTGGCTTCTCATAAGACCGACACGTTGTATCAGACCTCCACTACGGATGTCGATCACCTGCAGAACTTCTTCAAACTCGACAACCTACATTGGATATATCCACTCACTGCTGGGAGTTCCATTTTCAATAGCTGTAGCAGCCACTCATGGAAATAGACTTATTAAAAAAACTGAAAATGTAGCTTAAATTAAACATCTGTTCCTTTAATGTACTTAAATTTCAAAACTTCTATTTTTCTAAGTTACTGCTACTGTTACATTTTAAAATAAAACTTTTCTTTTTAAATTATTATTTTTCTTCGAAAACAAAAAGCTCTGGGTAAGAAAAATTTTATGTGTTCAGTTCTGTACCATATTCTCTACTGCGATGTTTAGAAATTAGCATGAACAATAAATTAAATAAATCCCGTCGACGTATTTACAATTGCTCTATAATTTAGTGAGCTTACAAATCCAGATCCTGTAAAAAGTAAAACTGCTGGCATTTCAATCCTAAACACTGACTTCCAAAAATACTTTGGGTATGCGTAGATGAGCAGCATTCTCGGAGGTTGGAGAAATTTTTCACCTTATCCCTTGGAAAATGTATCATTTAATACAGGGGTCGCCAAACTTTTTTGATCATCGCCCCCTATGTAATTTTTCGAAATCTCCATAGACCCCCACAAAGGTAATTTTCAGGTAATTAAAATAAAACTATATATTAGTCTAAATATTTAATAAATCAGAAACAGTAAGTAAAGTAGCTACAGATTTTTTACTTCTTAATGAGATGAGTGTGCCTGGTGTTTCTTGGCAAGGTTCGCTATATTGGGTTCGAAATTAGTCAATTTTAACCGTAAATCCCCTCGAAGCTCCACATTTAATTTATTTCTGTTTTTAGTTAAAATTGAATTAACGTGACTGAAACCGGCTTCAACCATATACGAACTTGGAAACAGCATAAATGGCTGAGCCATTTCGTAAAGTTTCACATATTTTTGCTTTATATTTATATTAGTCCAAAATTTATGTATTGTCAAATTTTTAATAAGCGTTTTTGCTTCAAGATCGGACAATAGTTCAGCAAGCTCATCTTGTATGTTGATGTCGACGTTATCAATTTGCGCCGAAAATGGCGCAATAATCCAATCAGGGATGTCGATGTTTTCCAAATCAACAAAGCGCAGTTTAAAATCGTCGCTTAATTTTTGAAGATGATTTGTATATATTTCCAAGTCTTCTTTTATTTTTAATTGTTGCAGATTTGAAAAATACTTATAATCCTTACGTAGCAATGAAGATCTAAATAAATTTAATTTTACTTGGAAGTCTAACAGTATTGTCCGAGCTTGGATAATTGTTACATCTTTTCCTTGCAGTTTTGTTTGAACGTCATTAAATTTTCCAAATAAGTCTGCTAAAGAAAAATTATGGTTCTTATTGTTTTGGAGTTCATTGCTTAGAACAAGATTTATTTCGTTCAGAAATTCTGTCGTGGAGTCAAATAAATTGACGAGCCGTTGCAAGCATACACCTCTAGACAACCATCTAACCTCGGTGTGCAGAAGTAATTGGTTAAATAACTCATTGTTTTCCTCACAAAGTTTGGCAAATAATCTTGATTTAAGAGGTTGAGCTTTAATTTGATTAAAGCTCAACACGGATAAGCCTCAATCACTCTTCTGGCTACATACTATGAGTCGTGCAAATTACAAACTGGTCACAAGGTCAAGTTGTGACGTCACGGTATACATACGAAAACACATAAGGAAAAAAGGGGCAGATTGTTTTCTGATTTATTATTTTATTTTCTATAAAAAATATAATATTAAGTCAATTATAAAAATATTTTAAATTTTTACGTACGCAGTTAGATATGTGTGATTTGCGTATTAAGAACTGTTTTTCCTTCGAGTCCCAATAGACCCCCATTCGACCCCTTGGGTCAGATAGACCCCCTACTGTTGTTAAATAGACCCCTATGGCGACCCCTGATTTAATAGAATAGTATCCCACAGTAAAAAAAGCGATCTACGCTCTTTTACCTTGTACCTATGAGTTTTTATTCCAGAAACATTCATCATTCTCTCTAAAAACATGTTTTTATTATAATTAGGATATTTATATTAACATTATCTCCTTCAATTCACTTGTTATTGTTATTTGAATAAGTTTTCGAGAAAAAGGGATTCTAGTTTTGCTCATTTTTTGATGGCAAAAAAGTTTTACATTCACGACTTAAAATTTGGGCTCAAACTATGTTTTACGCAGTTTAACGAATAATAAATTTTGGAAATTAGGACTCTTCTGCAAACAGTTCGGATAGAAATATTCTGTGACTCAAATTTTACATTATGCTAATTATTATGAAATACTCATTACATTAAGATTAAAGAAATATCTTAAATTAACATTATGATGTCACTATGTCCCAATATCTCCTCCAGGAGACACTTAATTTCTCAAAAATCAAAATCAAAATAATTTTTGAAACATTTTTTTTTTGTCCTTTTTTATGTATTTAGAACCAATTGATACAAATCATTCTAAAATTTATGACTCAAAGTTAACCTCCGGTCTGAGGAGATTTATATCTAATGTAAAACATTTTAAATGGTTTGATTAAATTGGTAGAAATGTTGAAAATCTAAATATTTAATAAGTGCCTTCCTTATTTTTAAATTCCTTTAATTTTAAAATAAGGAACAGTTTAAAATAAGATAAGAATTAAGCTACAAACTCAGAAATTAGGAAAATAGAAAAATATACCCCATTGCAAAAGGTTCAAAAATATTAGAAGGGAAAGTGTGCTATAATTTTAGGAAAATAAATCAGTATTTCCTTAATCACATTATAACAATTTTCACAAAAAGCTAATTAAAAAATAAAAACGTGGATAAACAGATATAGTTGAAAGTGGTTTGAAGGATAATTACGAACAAATTCTAGAACAAGCTTAAGTGATGAAAATTCCTTATTACAAATAGATATAATTTGCTGTTCAAATGAACGTGATGAAGCGAACTCTATGTAAAACTTAATGTAGTATTTAGTCTTAACTGGGTTATTTGGGTCAATTTGCATTATTTTTAATATTTTTTAATTGTGCTTCACTTCCTTTTATATTTAATTTCTTAAATTTTTATTGATTTTCTTGCATAAAAGAATTACATTGTCGTGTCGTAAACTAGCGTATCTTTAGCATTTATCTTATATTCAGATCAATAATTGTCAGATCAATTCACTGTTTTTTATTATTTCATTTATGTTTATTTTCGATTTCTGTCTAATATTTATAAAAAAAACATATTAATGTAAAATACTTTTCTGTTATATTACTCCTATACTATCGATTCAGTATCTATCTTTAGCGCTGTGTACTTCTTTGTTTTATATTGAGCGAAACGGGTTTTGTCGGGGTACTCGCTAACGTACTGTGTTCTCCACTTAAAGCTACTGGCTGTTGTTGAACGAATGATTTTTTTTTTTGTTTCTGCAACAAAAGTTTTAGTTCTGTGTCGACTATGCGTTTTTCACACAAAATTTTAATATATAGCTGTATTGAAAAGTGTACTTACCATTCGGATGTTTAACATGTACGCGTGATTTTTTTCTAAAAACATTCCGTCTACGAATGGAGAAATTGGAACATAAGGAGATTGGACAGACAAGAATATCCGTGGCACTGTCCAGGGGTAAATTGTCTCTTCTTCTCGGATATGTGTCCGAAAAACATTCAGAACACTATCACCAGGCGGACCTGAAGAATAAAAAAATTCTTGAAATATAAAAATATTTATGTGAAATATGTATATAAGTTTTGAGTCAGAAAATAAGCTATTCAGGTAACAACAGACTCAGGTGACAAAGGTTCAGGTAACGACTTAAGGATCACCAGAGCACTTTTTAAAATATAGAGTTTTCTGAATATATTTTCCTGCATATCTCTAATCGATCAATAAACTAACCAATGAAAACTAATCAATCAATCAGATTTCGATTCCATTTCACCCTTTATGTAAGAAGAACCTGCTTCTACTGTGTGTATTACATGAAACAATTTTATTTTATTTAGCTTGTTAAACATTTATTTGAATATGATTTTTAAAAATTTTATTGATCTGGAAACTTTCATATCATTTAAAGCTTGCTACATAATTTTAGAGTAACAAACTAATCAATTGAAACTGCTTCGAAAAATGCAGTAGGATAATTAGAGAATTATTTACATGTACAAATGTGTAATAAAAATAACGCAAACAATAAATATTAAACTTTATTTAAAGACTATTTTCTAACTTCTTTAAAATTAATTTCAAAATTAGACATTTCCCGCATTATGTATAAAGCACTTATAGAGTCATATTTAGAGCATATTATTATAATCATAAAAGAAACATGCCATTTATTATTGTAAGAGAAAGTATTAAATTAATCTTAAGGCTAAAGTTATACTTACTGGAATAAACGGTTTCGACCTCCTCGCTGCTATAAATATGAAGATTTGTGGAATAGCAGGTTACGTATGTAGTTCTTTGAGTGTCGAAAATAAAAGTTGTCTTTATTTTGCTAAACAAATAAAAAAAAATAATTGATGAAAGTTATTAATTTGTATGTATCAAATGTTTACTACTTAGCTTTGTGGTAATAAAATTTGAATAACTGTTGTTCAATCAATTAAGTGTCTTTTTTTACTTTAACCCTTTATAAAGAATAAGAAATTTCGTTGAAAAAAATAATAAGTTCCAAATAGACATTCGAAAGCTCATTTTTTTTTTATTTCATCAAGATATTATGGAAGGAATTGTTTTTACTCAAGAAGTCACGTATATATATACTTAGATAATCTTTATTTTCCTCTAAAAAATTTGAAAAAGATGGCCACTTCAACACTATTTTGTAGAAGCTAACTGGATAATTATGGTTCAAGGGTAATGTTGTAGAAAATATTTCCAAAAGAATGAAACGAATTTTATAAAGTAAATTTATTTTGGTATAGGGCTGCAAACAAAACCATTTTTAAATGAAGTTAAAACATTTTATTGAAATTAATAACTGGAATTGAAACATAAAGAGCTAGAATAACTGCGATGATAAAATACAACATTGAGTTTTAATTTACAGTTGCAAGTTTAATGAGAAAGAATATTTAAAACAATGACCGTAAACGGTATTGCGTGCAAAATAAAGACGAAGGAAGCATAGGCGAAAGCTGTAAATTCACCAAGAACTCCCTCAGTTGCAGCAATGATGTAGAGAAAATACAGTCCGTTTAAATACGTCATAATTTTTCGTTTTACACTGAAGTTTTGTTCTCACGAATGTAAGTCTGGGACTCTGTTCACTTAATTTATTGGGAATTTCAGCCAAAGAAGCGTGAGTAACAACACATTCTGGGAACATATCTTAAGATTGGTGGGATTTTTTTAAATGTTTTTCTGTATTTTACTTGGTGTGTGTGTCATCAAATTTTCGATCGTTAATCTAACCAACTTCCCATTAAGCTAGAGCTCTGAAACTTTGGGAATCGTTCTTACTCGCCTAACAATGCAATATTTAGGCAATTGCGACAAGTTTTAACTAATATTTCAATTACTTTTTAATAACGTAATTTGTATAGTAACCTAGCGCCATCTATGTAAGATATATTTACAAAGTTTTAACTAATATTTCGATATTTTTTTTATTAAACTTTGCCACCATTTAAAAACGTTGTTTAAAAAACGGTGGTTTTTTTTTTATCTCGAATTATGTTCCTTAAAATAAAATGCATGCCAACCTTTTCGGCACTACACACTTCATACTTTTACTTTGACTTTATTCTCTTTATTCTCCGTCTTAACGCGTTTCTAGAATCCACCAAAAGCAACTTCATTGCTTCATCATAGGTCCCCAATCGAGGTAATCACTAAATTCCATCATCACTCAGTTGTTGGCTCAATAATTTAATTAAATCTGTATCCACTCTTCGTCACTCTCTTAAGTTAAAAATAAAGATGTAGATTTCAATATGATTGACATTTTTTGAAAATATCAAACAATTACTAATTGACAGATTTGAACTAAATGTTCAATTGATAATTCAACTTCAAATTCTAGTATCCTACACACAACAAAAAACCCAAACAATTAGAGACTTCATGAGAAGAATTCCTGCCTTGAGAAATAAGGTTTTTCAGAGAAGTTCCCATAATACAGTTTTATCGATATTCATATGACCATGACCTTTTGGTGAGTTTCATCATTGATCTTTTACCCAAAATACAACTTCCAGTTCTAAATAAGGTACTGTACAGATTTTAACTCTGCTATTAAAGAAGTGTCTATTGAAGAAGCGAACATGGAACTTTTCTCCTCAACTGTGGAGAAGAGAAGAGAAAATCAGATCTCCAGTCATTAAAATGTTGCATCTTTACCGGCAGAAAAAGTCCATTCACATGCTTGGCAGACTGATTAGTTTATGAACTCCCTCGTGAATGCTTATAATCAATGTATACGTTACACAACCTTTCGGCCTCGTCATGTCACACGCTGTTTTTATTACGGAGTTCCTGGTCATTTAAACGTCCATTGCATGAAACGCTGGAGATTAGAATCGAGGTTTAGTTTCGGAGGCTAAAGGAACCGTTGCCAAAATTTACACTGAGGATACAGGAACTGTAATTTAAACTCGAAACAAAAAAATAGGAAAAAAGGGCCATTATTTCGCTCTACCGTTACCAATTATAATGGTTGCAATTTTTAACTTTCAATAGTTCGATCAGTTTTACAGTTTACACTGCGAACGCTTTTTTGCAGACACTGAAGCTTTCGTTTCGTTTTTATTTGGTATTGTTTTTACAAACATGGAATTGGTTACATATAAAACTAGAAAGAACACAGTAAAAATTTCAACAGTTGTAAGTAGAATCGCGGAAATTCCAGGATTTATCACATTTCGTTTGATCTGGGCACTCTTAAATTCAAACACTTTATTTTCATAACAAAAGCCTTCTTAAGGCGTCTTACAATATGATTTAAGGTTATGATTTTTTTAAAAGCTAATAACGCTTAACTCAATCTACAGTATAATTTAAAAAGTACACTGAATCAAACACTTCCTTTTTGGAGCTTTCCACCCACAATCATCCAACACACAACATTAACTTTGCACTCAAATTAACTCCGAAATGTATTATTCCTCCTCGTCAAAATTACAATGTTGACTCTAAAATTCCAGTTACCACGCTAGCATCCAAATCCAAATAGAATGTTATTACAAAATTTAAAAAAAGAGAAAAAATCAATTTGATATCATCTACAATTATAATTGAGTCAAGTGAAAAAATAATTTGTTTCCAAATACAAATTAAACCACATAAGACTGCTGAGCTGAGCAAAAATACACGTTGCTTTAAAATATACAATTTTAATCACTATATTTCAGATATACCTACTTCGCATTTCTTATCTACGCGTTTCTTTCATCAAAAGACTTTCGTTTCTCAAGTCTTGATTCTGCGTTAAAGAAACACTTGTTAAATGTGTTTTGCTTCATAATATTTTAACTCGTTCTACAGTCCCGTGTGGCGTAGAGGCAAAATTATTTCGAGGCATCAATTTTTAAATACAAAATCATTTATTAACAACTCCATATCACTCATACAAAAATACACCAGTATTCAACTACAGAGCTCTGCTCTCGCCAAAGACAACGTCTCGTCTGCGAAACTGTCTGGCGTCAGGGCGAGCAGCATAAAAACTTTCGCTGTTGCAGAGGGAAATGACGTCAATCAAGTAGAGTATAACATTTCCAAGAATAAAGTAACAAACAAACAAAAATGTATGCGAGCCATGACGTCACACCCGTAATTGATAACGAAAACGGATCCTAACAGAATCCAACTGATACATTAGCAAAATGTAAGATGTCTTATATATTTAAAATTCATTTTAAGCTTGTTCTAGGATTTTAGAGCATAGAGTGCTAACTTACTTTCCGCTAAAATTATTTCGAAAAAAAAAATTAACAATGTAATTCTTTAGCTATTTTTGTTAAGTAGAAAAATTAATGGCCTTCTGGTTTTTGATTTCCGCTTATTCACTGTGCTCACGATCATACAATATTTGGTTATTCTTACTGTACACGATGTTATACATGAGATTTGTAGTTCGAATTTTTATTCGGCGTTATATTTAAAATCCGCGTTCAATCGAATTCCATTCCACCAGGTGCGTTTAAATAAAATGTTAAATTCCACTTCAGACTGAGAAATATATCATTTCAATAAACCCTGCATTAGTTTAAAAGATACACCAAAGGTTTTCAAATCTCTAGCGCAACGGGTTTCAGGCGATTTATCTTTTAAGTTTTCTATGTTTATACTGAAGATAGCATTGTATTTACTAAAATTATCGATGAGCATCTCACCCTACTCAATATATATTTTGATCCAACGAGCCATTTTGCAATTTTTTTGACAAAAGTGCCAATTTTTGACAAAACATACAAATGTTGGGACTCGTTGTAACCTCTGAAGGCATTTCAGTTGATAAGGATAAAATCCAATATATTAATAAATTCCCTGTTCGGATTGAAAAAAAAATTATGGTCATGTTTGAGGAATTGTAATTTTAAGAGTGCATATGGGATTGATGATCTACAATTCGATCAATTGAATGCTCATAGTTATTTTTTGCGGTCGAGTTAAGAACTAAAATAAAACCGCACGCTTTAAACAAGACATACTCGTTTAAGGAGGAAGAAATGTATCACTTTACCACTGTTTTCACTTATTTTTGTTCATGTTCATTTCGTTTTGTTTAGGTGTGTTTTATTGTAAATAATCGATTTACCCTGCAGTCTTTTGTAATTCAGTTCCCTGGCTAATTATTTTTTAATAGACAGAAGGAGAAAGCCTTTTGTCACATGTGATTATTTTACCAAACCTTGATCAAGTGAGGATGAAGCAATTCAGTGTTCAATATCAATGCTTCTTAATTTTGTTAGTCACTACATTTGGGGGAAATTTAAATTTCATCTTGGAACTTTTTTACTACTCCATTTCTATTTCTGAGCTCAGAAAGGAGCTCCACCTATCAATCTAGAATTCTAGCGTTATTCAATTAATCAAACTTTTTTATATATCTATTTTATGTATTTATTCTACTTTTCCGTAATTCTTATCATATTTACATTTTTTCGTAGTTTTTTTTCCCTTTTACGAAAGAAACTCCTGTGAATTTTTAGAAATTCACGCATTGTTTTCTAAGTGTACCTTGTGTGCCATGTGTAGTTTATTCTATTTGTGTAATGGTTCAACTTTTTAGAACCTATTTCTTTTTTTTTTGTAAGCTAGTTTACTTTTTCCTAGATATCCCGTAATTTCGAAAAATTAATGTGCCATTTATACTATGCTTACATTCATACGTATATTCTTACATTTCTTTCCTCTGTCTATCTTATATTATCCGTGTTTATTTATACGTACTTACATATACATTCTAAGTAATTTTTGTATTTTTTTTTCTTAATTTCCAATGTGTGATTCGATTGACAAGGAACTAGACTATTACTTTAATCTCGCTCACACTCAATTGAGTTGAGTTGATACGATAGAAATAAAGAATTTTTCCTCTATGTGGTGAAACATTCTCAGATTTCTACATACTAATTAATTGTAAAAGGAGTTATACCAATAATTTGGATAACAAGAGCATGGCTGCATACATAGCGTTTGCATGGATTAAGTGAAGTTCACAATTTTATTGAATGATTGTAACTTACATTCACAGGAATAGACCAGTTTAATTAAAATCACACTAGAAGCCAAACGAGAGCTATTTGTGAAAGATCTTGTAATTTTAAGCCTTGATCAAGTGACGAAGGCGACACCTGAACTAGCACCCCCTCTCCTAACTTCCACATTATACCATTCAGATATTTGTTACAAATTTAAGAGATAAATGTTCAAGTTCTATTCTTGGTTTTACGTGTCTGGGTCAGCTCCAATATACGTTATCTTAAAAGCCAAATAATATTTTTTCCTCTAAACACATCACCATGAGTCGTCACCTAGTGCCATGAGTCGTGGACTCTCGGCAAGCGGTTTCGTCGAGTTATGGGTTCGAGTCTTGACTCCACTGTGTAGCCGAGGCTGATGCATGTTAAATCTGTCGAGGCTCAGCGTCCTTCAGGTATGGGGGTGGAAGTTAGAAGAAGGAGTCGCAGTTCAGCTGTCGTCCTAGTCACTTGATCGAGACTCAAATTATGAGGTTCGTCGCCAATAGCCTTCGTGTTGCATCTAATGCGACATTAATAAAACAAATCAATCAACCCATCACTTAGAACTTACCTGAATTAAAACTACAAAGAAACAGAATTTTCAGAAACATTTCTAATGTTACTATGTTCAGATTGAAGCCTTATATTAGTGTTTTATGATCTATACTTGAAAATACCTACGTTTTCGTCCTAATGATTTATAGTATTGTGTAGTAGAATGTTGTCATTAGCCAATCATGACTACAATTTTGTGTTTATTTGAGTGTTTTCCATTTCGACAGGAGAAAAAAAAAGAGATAAATTCAATTGTGACAAAAAGCAGTTCCACTGAATGACAAATCCCCTTTCTGTGTATTATTGTATTTGAAACTGTTTCTTTTCACTATATTGCGTGTGTGTTGTAATAGTGTACATTTATTTTCATGCTCACTCTTCTTGCTCTAATATATAATTCTTGCAGTTTTAAGTTCGATTTTGTACTCACAGTTGCCTAGCGTTGTGCAATTCGCATTACTTTTTTCTTTGTTAACATTGCAATCCTTTTTCGATTACCGTTCAAATGTTATGATTTTAAGCAACATACACTTAACAGTTTTTAATCATATCAATTGTAATTCATTGCCCTTATGAAAGTACATTAATATAAATGTATGAATGAATGTATAATGAATTTTTTTAATTCTTCGCCTTGTGCCTAGCTTTTACAAATGGAGGGAATTTCATGGAGGGAACACACTTGCAGCTTTGCATTTATGATTGGTCAAGCAGACTTCTCTTCAGTTAAAATTAGTTTTCTCTTCTATTTGTACTTTTTGATTGGATAAGAAATGATGAAGTGATGATGTGTTGAAAATACTGCCTCTTTAGTCGTGCGATATTTTCTTTTGTCTTACTCTGAAATTTTATTCTCACGAATACGGTGCCTTTGCCCTGTTAAGATGATCTTAGGGAATATCGGCCAAAATGGCGTGAACCTTAACAATTTCTGGGATGGGGAGGGGACTTTTCTTAAGTTTTGTGTGTGGGAGGGGTCATTTATCCCTAAAAGGTTCGTGTACGCCATCATTTACGACATCATACATGTCCCACTTTTGCTTTAACGAACTCTTCTTCATTCTTTCTAGAATTCGCCGGTCGGAACATGACTAATTTATCATCAATAAGGAATTTCGTGACCTCTCCCTTCAACAATGCACTACATTAAGGCATTAAAATGAATAAACAGTAACTAGAACATAACTTCGTTCTGAAGGTGGATTATGTGTACAGGGACATAATGAAAAGCACACAAAGTAAATTCAATGAAAAAAAAATTGGATAAATAGATGTTTTTGAGTGAATAGTAACAATAAGCCCCAAAAATATAAACACGTTAAGTATATTGCTCATTCAATGGATACAGATTTCTCATCTACGTTTCCATAATTGACTTTTTTGGTCACTAACTTTCGGAAAATCTAAACGAGTATTTAGCCTGTAATAATGTTTTCATAGTTATTTTGAATACCTTGTTGGAAATAATTTATTTGAATACCACGGAAATAAAGTAAACCCCGTGTCTGGACTAAAGAAGATCACAAGGGATCATGGGAAAGATATTTAGATCATATTTTAGTTCTTGACTAAGAAAGGTGGTTTTTACATGTCTCTTAAAAAATCTGTTCTTCTCCATCGCTAAAGCTAGATAATGATTGTATGGGCTATTTGAAGGCCCAATATATAGATAGAAATAATTCTCAAATAGTAATTTATGTACATAATTAGCCCGTAGAAATTAGAATAAATAATAAATATAATAGAAAGACACGGCTCTATCACTATTTTGAACTTATGAATTATTATTCACTACATACCGAAAATAATCTCTAAGCATGCAAAACGCAATATTTTGAGTTGGATATGTACAATTATGGGATATAAAGTCTTTTTGTATATCATTTTGAAAGGTACCTGTCAGCAGTAGTGTTAAGCACATTCATACATATATATATTCAAATTGTTTAAATTTATACCTTTCTATGCTCGGATACATATGTGGAACCGTCCAGCTCCATGTATCCGCACCATTTTCACTGATGTTGTGGATATATATTTCCATTAAAGCATCGGGAACAACTTCATCGGAGGAATAACTTGCAAAATATCCAAGTTTTGGTATCTAGATGCAATTCACGATTTGTTAGGGAGTCGAAACATTTTCATTAAACAATTTCTTAAAAAGAAACAAAAACAAATCTACAAATAATTAAGTTATTGATATTTCATAAGAATATTCTAATAAAAATCCTTTAATTTTAATATAAAATAACTATTTTTAAAGTACATTCTCTCTTCTTAAGGAGGCTGACCTAGGTATCTTTCATTGTGATAAATCTCTCATTTTCAGAGGAAACACTGGTTTATAAATTGAGTAAATAAATTAAATAGAGAACATACGTTCACGATTTCGTTTATCTCCCGATCTTATATTCTTACCTGGGTTGTTCTATAGTGCAACGTGAAAATTCCCACAACTGGTCATCCGATAATATCGCCTGACTTCAGATGTGCCAATAATGATCAGTGGTGTACTGGAGGGGATGTACAAATGACTAATGCCCCCACCAATATTTTTTCTTGAACTTGAAGTATTTCATAATAATTCTTTTATTATGCTATTAAAGCAGATCAAAACTTAAAATAAACTATTTTTTCTCATGCTTAAATATCTTCATAAGTAAGGGAAAATTGATTCCATCGAAACCAACTCAAGTAAAAAGAATAAAAAATATTAATCACCAAAATGTTTCTCTGAGTCATTATTTAAAAACGATTAAAGGTAGGTGCATTCCTACGGAAAATATGCCTCTCCCAACAGTTTCCTGGGAAATAATTACAGGTGGTATTCTTTTCTTCTGACAATGATTCATAAACTACTAAAACAAGTCTTCGTAAATGCACATCTCAGCGTATCACCTCTTTGAATCGTCCACGAGTTGTAGTCTCGGATTTCGTAAGCAAACTGTAGTGTGGAAACTTGGTCGATCTATTTACTTTTGCCAAAATTATTAAGCTTATAATTTAATAACTTTAAATTTTACAGAATAATTTTTCTTAATTTTTTTGAATTGGCAATGAGTAACAGGAAATGGTAGTCGTTTTAAATTATTTTAATTTAGGTGGAAAAATTCGAAACGCCAATTTGAAATATAAAGGTGTACATTAAATAACAGAGAAGGAGTGGAATCTATCTGAATAAAAATAAAAGTACAGAGCTAAAAACAATTAAACTTTCTTCTGAAATTTCCTAAATTTATATAAAAATGATGTCACAGTTTAAAAAATATGACATATTATATTACGTCCATCGTAAGCTACTTTCTATACAAAAACTATAACTCTTGTTTACATTGTTGCTAATATTAACCGAAAAAAACTTAAAAGTTAATTAAAAGAACTCACCACTAAATTTGAGACATCGTCTGTGCAAAAATAAGGATGCTTTTTGCAAAATTCTGTCATATTGTTTGGTTTCTGACATAAATGAGGATATTTCGCACAAAACTTCTCACGCTTGACTCTAAAGCAATTTTATATTATTCTCATTAGAGGATAGTAATACATCAAAAAAAATTCAATATTATTTAAATCACGGAAAATTCAAAAAAGTATACAAAATTCATAATGAAGAAACTTCAATACCTTATAAATGAGTTTACCTAAATGAAAAAGGGTTTTGCTTTTCGAATTGTAAGCCCAAAATGTAATAACAAACAATTCACCTCTTTTAATTTTTAAAATTTTTTCATAGATAATTATTTTTATATATATTAATACATTTCTTTACTTTCTCAATATTTTAAGAATCAGAAATATTACTAAGAGTTAAAATAATATTTTGCAGTCCAAAAGCAAATAATAAGTCGATTTTTAATTGATTCAAAAGTAAGCAAATACTTTCCCTTGTAAGTTATATTCAAATTATTTTTGCACAGTTGCATATAGAAAAAAAAATTTTAAGTACACCACCGCAGGGTAATTATCTCATTAGATTTTGTCAAATAAAAATACTGAAACAGACGACATAAAAAATACTTTCCGGGGCTTTTTAAAGTGGCTTTCTATTACTCTTTAACTTCCCGATTTAATAGAAAATTTAGCTTCATAAATTGAATAATTTTGATAATTCCTCTACAAATAAGTTTATTGTAATCTTAAATCCACACTTAAATAATAAATATCAATAAATAAATTTAATTGAAATATTTATTAACGATTTTATCTAAGCCAAGACCTTTCAAATTTGCATTACAGTGAAGAAAGCAAGAAAGTCTTTCTTATTTTTTACCTTTATTTTACTTAAGACATTTAAAGAGAGTCAAACTCTACATTTTCAAAATTATTTTACAAATTTGTATTTGATATTAAAAAGATATAATGTACTATTTTTATTATAACTATTCTGAATCTTCTGCTCTGTTGCTATCTGAAACACATTCGATATCTAATACTTATAAGATCTATATATCAGAGTTATTAAAAAGCTCCCTATTTAATTTTAGCTGAAATTGAAAAATTCATTTCAGAGAAAATTATTTGTTACTGCACTTTTAAAGGAGAGTAAAGTTGAACTATTTTTATCTATTTTTCGTACAGAAATACGAGAATTCTTTCAAAAGTACCCTTTTTAACAATACATGGCGTTACATAGGTAAATTTGTCTAACAATTTCGTGAACGCATTTATTGAACTGCGACAAAATATATTTGATATAGGTTCAGTTGGATTTTATTTATTTTCTTGGTAGCAATTTCCTTCTATATCGAATCATGAAATACTGGAGCGTGGATTTGTCGGCGTCATTTTGAACTGTCACTATCAAGAAGACCTGGATTCATCATTATACACAAGAAACTAAGCAAAACATGGGTAGTTTCCGACGAATATTCTCCAAAGACGGTTGTCTAATGGGCTAGAAAATTATTAGGACTGATTTTCGTGACGCAAAGGGCGTCTACTCTTGCTCTACTTAAGAAAAAGAAAAACGATCAATGGTCAAGACTACAACGAGACTACAACAATTCTATAACCATATATTCCATTCCTAATATCTCCTTTCTTTTTCTTACTATTCTCCATGGGGACGTACTGATCATGGTTTGGAACTCACAGCCGACGTCATTTCCTACTCTCGTGGTTTCGAGTCCTGCTTTCGTTAAAGGTCCACTGAGAAGAATATTGATACACGCTAAATTTGTCGAGGTTCCAATTCTTCTCAACGGCATGGTGTAGAATTTTGACAGGAATGTCATTTCAAGTGTCGTTAGCTTCGCTTGATGGACATTTAAAATTACAAGGTCAATCGTCTATATCCCTAGTATTGCCTCCAAGTACGGCATTAATGAACAATCAATCGAAATCATTTTCCTAATACTAGAACGCTTTGATTGCCTTGGTATGTTATACATTTTGAACACGTCTGAAACAAATTATACTAAAATTTATAAACAGTGCCACTTTCATCCTAGAATATATCCTAGAACACTAGTGGGATCTTCCTTTATTGGTTCCTTTCTGGCATTTCACTTCTACCAATATACTTGATTGATTTTGAGTGCTTCGAGACGTCACTTAGTTGGCTGTATGCCAGGTGGCTTGATTTTTTTCGTCTGCGGTTGATTTGTCTCGCTTCATGAACTAAAAATCCCCACGTAAATTTTACGAGTCGCTAGTAATATGCAAAAATTTACCAACGTAAATTTTACGTGTCAGTAGTAAGACCCGACTTTTTGAATGCGAAATTTATCGTAGTCCTAGTGATAGAGTCTTTATTTTTAAATGTTTGAATGGCGTTTATAAAAATGTTTCAATTCTTATTTCATACTGTGTTGAAGAAATGGCCAAACGACGAAAGTACTTAACGCATGAAGAAATTTAAGAATTGATTTTGGAATCTGAAGATAGTGAATGTGGCGATACCACTGAATTTGATGAAGGTAGTGTTGACAGTGATGCTGTTCTAGATTATATTCCTGATGATAAAATAGATATTGATCCTGATTAGTCCTGATTTAATGATTCATTCCCTGATACAAGAAATTGAGTGAAGTAGTGATATGGACAAAAGTAAAAAAAAAAGGGAATTACATGTTCAAAAGTAAAATAGAAAGACTACAAATATTCAAGATACAAATGAACAAGGTCATATTATGTTTTTGGACACTAGTTTAATAAAAGGAATAAATAATTATGAGTGGCTTAAGAAAATTAATGAGAACACTAAATAGAAAACTAGCGCAAAAATTATTGTTCCTATTAGACCAGATCCAGTTGCTGAGGCTCGATTTGATGAGGACCAATTGATTGTTTTAATTTGTTTATTTTTGATGAATTTAAGAAAGAAATACGCACACAAACGCAGAAATAAACCAATAAAAGATAGGTTATGCATATGTTATAGACAGTTCCCTAAATAATTTAAATTACGAGGAACTGAATTCCTTGTTTAGAATATTAATACTAACTTTAGCTTTACAAGGTAACCATTTGTCTACAAAAATTATGTTTGATGTAACTTTTTCTTGTTGAAGGTATAGAGCAGCATCCAATGCAAATGTCGAAAAATTTTATATTGAGAGCACTAGAAGTCATGCCCTTCTATATAAACATATAATTGTATTAGTAACTAATTATTATGTAATTCTTCTTTAATTGTGTAGATTATGTTAAATTTAAAAGGCAAACGACTGTCACTATATTTAAAACCAATATTAAAGTAATATAAGCAAATAAAACGAATTTTATGGGAGCACTTAAATTTTACGTATCACTAGTGATAGCGACATATCTAAAAACTCTAGTGTTCTAGGGTTAATTTAAAATTAAACGCGATTTATTCTTTTTATTTGAAGAGTCATTATGTACATACTTAAATTGCTTATTATTTATCATTTCCATGAAAAACAAGGATTAGACATTTCTGTTTCATCATATTAGTTTTAATATAATAATAATAAAATAAAGTTTTTGCATATAAATTATTGAAGATAGTCACGCTATTATGCAATATCTTGTTACATATAAATCGAAATGAATGATCTATAAAATAAAATATTTTGAAATTCATCTCAATCAGTTAAAAATTGTCATTTGTATTCCATGATATATGTTATATATTTATTCAAAGCTTTTGAAGAGAAATTAGTTTAAAAATAAATCCTTCACTTTAAACTTCTGAATGGGGTGACTGTAAACAAGATTTCGTCTTCTTTAAAATATTTTAATTGTTTCCAGATATTTAGGGGATAAAAGAATATATATTGTTTTAAAACATTCATTTTTAACATTTGATCATTTCATTTTAATTTGAGTATGATTTTTAACATATTGCTGATGGAAGTCTTTTTTTTTTTCAGACAAGCATTTTTGTTAAAATCTTAAATCTTTGAAAATTAAAATATTTTAAGAAATGTTGATGAAGATTGAAAATTTTAAATTGAAATGTGTCGCGATTAATCTCTGTAAATTAGGAAGAAAAAAAAACGTTATTTTTTTTCATTTCTCACCATTTGTTTATATTTATCGATTGCTTTTGAAGAGAGATAAGCTTCAAAATAAATCGATACTTTAATTATTATGAATGTGAAGAATAAAAAAGGGATTTCGTTTTAAAATAACTTAATGTTTTCGAGGGAAGGAGAAAATAATTGAACCCATACTGTTTTAAAAATATTAATCCTTGAATTTTTGAATGTAATATTTTATTTTAAACAATAATAATTAGTATATTATTCTGGAATATATTTTTGATTCACACCAGTAATTTTATTAAGAACTTAATTATTCTTATTCTCCAATTTTTCCTAAGTTTTTTACATTTGAGATTCACGCATTTTTTTATATATATGTAATAATTGCTGATACAAAATGAAAAGAAATACTGTCGAAAGAGCGTCGCTGAATAAAATGTAATATATTATAAAAAATCGCTGTAACATAGATTTATATTTCTAAAATAAAATGCTGTTGACTTTAAAAGTTCCAAATTTAATTTACAATGCAAAAATGCTAATTTTCGTACATTTAAACAAATATCTTGCACAGTGTTTAATGTTTATTATTTAATAAAACATATTCTTACGGATTGTAATTGCATAAAGTCACTGCAGGCTTTACCAAAATTTCAGGAAATGTGAGTTCTATACTCGTTACTGTGGGATACGTGAAGTAGACCTCGAAGAAACTGACCGACTGCCAGGAAAAACAACCAACGCAAACAATGAAGATGGCACTTTTAAGCAGTTTCCAAGTAAGACGCATTTTCCAAATGTTTCCCTTTGCTTAATTTGCTCATAATCAACCTTTTATAAGAAGTCGGTTGCATCCATGTTGTGCATTTCTGTACCTATTGGCCTGTTAAAAATTTTAAAAGAATTAATTCGCATTCCTTGTACTGAAAAGAATTGTCTTAGTAATGCATAAAATTTGAATCACCAATTACATATATCTATCCCCGCATCTTCAAAAAAATATAATCGGTAGTTTATTTTATTAACATTTGTAGCGTAGCTTTTAGCATTCTATGAAATAACCCTTTCGCTACAGAAGGAAGAAAAAAGAATTGCTTCTCTGGGCCTGCGACTTTTTACAGCGGAGTACCACGCTGCGTCCAGACGATTTTAGATATTAAGCCTAATTCGTGAAAAAATTAATCTAAAATCGGCTATTCATTAAAATATTTTGGTATTTACATATTTTATTTAAAATGCACTAAACTTAATGTATACGAAAGAAGAAAAATAAGATTTAATTGAAAATTCTATGTTTTTACATAAAATAATTACATAAAAATCATTTCTTTTTAGAAAATACAAAATATATATTTACATATGTTATATAAATTTCATGGTGTAATGATGTACCATTACATGGAATATATAGATATAAAAAATAAATCTTATTTTACTGTATGGTATATTTATAAAAAAAAATCAATGCATAGTCCAACGTCACATGTCTTACACATATTTTGACGCCTCACGCAAGATTTTGAGCAAAGGGCACATCTTCTTTGTTCCTTTTTTTTTTTAATGTCTATGTACAGATTTGGATTATTTTCGCTAACATTACTATCAGATTCATTCATTAGTTCGCAAATCTGAGTATCAGATAAATACTTTCTTTTCGTCCTGACTGTCACTATAAATAAAAACCAACCGAATGAAACAAACATCTGCTACCAAAAGCCCTAACCTCCATAAACATCCATAAATTCACCATCGTACTTCTAAGAAGCAATCAAGAAAGAAGAAAGCAAACCGAGAGAAAGTGCACCCTTTAAATCGTGCCATTACATTTAAAGAGCCGCGACGCAACACGTTCTGTTAACAATTACCCCCCCCCACACACACACACACTCCTGGTAGCCAGAAGTGAAATCCAAGCCCATATCACCAAGGTCAACACTCCGAATAACCTGTCTATATAGATCTCACGGTATTGTAACGCCACATAGTAACATTAAAAAAAATCAAATAAAACGTTCTCATCAAGCGTATCTCTATTGATACGTTGAGCCGTAGAAGACACTCACAGAGCGTATCAAATATGACACGCTGGGAGCGAACGGGATAAACATATGATTGGACAGGGCTAATTTTTTATCCTGGACAAAATCCTTTTTTTATGCGGCTGAGTAAATTGTAACTAAAAATAAAAAAAATCCCAAATCATTAGGAGTATTTAAAATACCAGGTATAATTTAATATGAAGGAAACAGTCGGATAATTTGAAATATATCATTCTATTAAAATCACCTACAAGATAAGAAGATTAAACTTCATAAGATAGAAATCAATAGTATTAAAATTAAAATGTAAAAGAGATCCGAACATTTTAAAATTTATCGATGAAATTTCAATGCGTTTAAAATGTTAAAGTGTAGAATAATACAATAAGTTGTTTAGAGAGAGTCAAAAAGCCTGTGTTACGCAATCCCACTGCATCCATTTCTCATTTTGCAATTATACTCCACAAGATATAGCTACTGCAGTGTTTTTATCTATTCTCATGAGCTAGACATCCAGTAGATGAACTTCTGCATTAAGCAAGTTTCTTTTGTTTTTGCGTTGTTGTTCTGAAGCGGTTGAATTAATGAATGACACTTAAGTGTGCGAATAAAAGAAAAATAAATGTGTATTATACGGAAAGTAACGTGTCATCAGAAATCCATCAAAGTTGGTTATCCGAAGACATGTTTGAAGTGAAATTAGATTGAAACCGAAATCCGGGATGAATTCGGATACGAGATTATTGCTGGTATTTAAGGTAGAAGATTTATTTTCTACTCAATTTGTCTAAAATAATTCGATTCATATTTTTAAATATTTGGAGGTTTCTTTTTGTGAAAAATGATTAATTTAAAACGAATAGTAAAATATTAAGGAAAAAAAATTCTTAGCTCTGGAAAGAAATTTTACGAAATTGTTAGTTAATATTGAATCAATAATAAGAGAATCTCTAAGCCTGAAACCAGGTGGACTCTACTCCGTGTGTTTTATGCCATGAAATATTTTGGGAGGTAAAACAAGTATTTTACAGATGTGCATTAACATATTTCATTTTACATAAGTGAATGAAAAGATAAAGAAAGGACAGTAAAATGATTGCTATAACTTTTTCCCCATTAATTTTTAACTAACATATCTATAAAATTGATAAATATAAGTTTCTTTTTATTTATTTTAGATTGTTTTTTTAACCACCTCACTTCACCTAAAGATCGAAATCGATAGGAGAGAGAGAGTATTATTTTTAATTGAATTTTTTAAATATTTTTTGTATAATATACATTTGTTTTTAAGATTACATAATTTTATTTTTTGATGAGGATGTCATTGGAAAGGTAGTTTATATTTTCAATCTGTAAGATTCAAAATATATAGAGTTGAGAGAGTAAGAGAGGAAGATAGAAGGGGAGGTTATGATGGACCTCGCAGGTACCTTGGTTGTCAAATGAGTTTCTATTGTTATTTTGAGCTGCAGTAGAGGAGGGAATCGGGGTAAACCACATTGGATATGTGTGTTGAAAACATCTTTTTATCAGCTGTTTACGCTTCAGATGAGCTGAGTTCCTTTTTTTCTGAAATGATGGTAAAGGATATTTCTTGCGTGGAAATTTGGTGGGCAAGGGATTAAATTCGAATTTTTAGGGTTATGGTGGGATGAGGGGGAAATGATTGTTACAAGATCGATAAGTCAGAGTATGGATATCATTATTGTGAGCAAAAATAAGCTGGGCTCTAATCAGTGATTTGGTAGGATTTATTAGTCTAAAATAGAAGTATCTGGAATAATAATTATATGTTTAGTAATTGAGGGGGGTTTGAGGTCTGTGTGTATTACTGAGTTTCTTACATACCAAGGAGAATTAGTCATAATACAAAGCATTTTGTTTTAAAAAGTTTGAAATTTTTAAGCGGATTGGAGCTGCATGCTCCCAAATAGGGGACTCATAAGGAAGAATATGTCTTGTCATTTGCTTATAGTAGAGGGTTTTATAAGAGTGTGTTAGTACAGAATGCTTTAATTTAGTGGAATGCAGTTGCGTATTTTAGCCCAGTTTCACTGAATTATGGATTTTTTGTGTTTTCTGAAGGTAAATTTTGGGTCCAGGATAACACCAAGATAAACTCTAAAACAAAAACAAAAAATGACTCACCAAGAAGGAGTTGCCCAATTACAATGAGATTTCGTTTCCAAAGACATTTAGACAGAACAATGAAATGATTAAAATTTGTTACCCAATGAATGATTAGCTGGAGCTACAGCGCATCGGAATTGCACACTCATGAAGTGTATATAAGAAGCGATTCTCAATTTGATGGTCAAATTTTCTGTTGCATTGCGATTTAAGATACCTTTCAACGACTGAAAAAATGCTTCGCCGCTGAATGCGAGCTCATTACGAGCAACTGTCAGAGTTTTAAAGAGGTCGTATTATTGGATTGAAAGAGACAGGTTGGGCACTTTAGAGAATCGCTCGTCATATGGGTCGAAGCGATGCGGCGATTATAAGATTCTGGATAGAATGGGTGGACAATGGCAGATTTCAGCGTCATGATGGTAGCGGTCGAATTAGGGATCGGGAGGACCAAGTGATTGTCATATCAGTTGTCACAACGCCTGATTCATCGTTATCAACTATCAAGATAATGCCAGACCACATACGGCACGTGTTGCTATGAACTGTCTTACAGCTAGTGAAACACTTCCTTCTCCAATGGAGTATGTCTGAGATATGATGGGAGGGCGAATGTATCTACCAGTGAGTGTTGATGACCTAGCCTGACAACTTGAGCAAATTTTTTCAAGAAATATCGCAGGTGACCATCAGGCAGCTTTATCACTTATTGCTTCGTCGTGTGGCAGCTTGCTTCCAGGATAGAGGTGGGTCAACATCTTATTGAGATCGTTAATTTGTAGCTATGTATCTCTGAAATAAATCACTCAATCTGTCTGAAATTTTAATAATTTTCTATTTTATACATAATTTTCCTGTCCGCTAATATTTGTCTCCATCGGACAACTCCTTCTTTGTGTGCCGTTTCATTTTTTATAGAGTATTTTACCTCAGAGTCCTATAATATATCGGAGTGAAAAAATCTGAGTTGGATCTTAGGAAGTGGGGCATGTCCTTCACGGTATATAAGAGCTTCTGTTTTATTTGCGTTTACTGCAATTTTTCGTAAAGGCATCCATTTCTTAATATTGTTGAGGATGGTTTGGAATCTCTTGATTACTTTAAGAGGGTGTTGTCCTGTGTAAGAATTGCTGCGTCATTTGCAAAGAGACAGAGGCTATTACAGGGACTTTGAGGGAAGTCGTATTTGAATAAGGAATACATTTTTGAAGAAATAACTAAAAACTGGAGGTTCCCACCTTTAATATTGTAGGTATTGGAATAACTATTGTTTAGACGGCCTTGAAAACTTCTATTTTTTTAAATAAGCATTAATGATAATAATTAAGTAGGGTAGAAGTTAATAAACCATCAGGCCAGAGGCGGGAAAAAGTATTTTGTATATCAATGAAAATGCCCCTAAGAAATTTGTTTGGAATTAAACCCTTCGGTTACGGTATTCAGAAATCTGAGCAATTGGTGCACGGTATTATGATTTGTTTTAATCCAAATTAGGAGGCTGAAAAAATATTATTTGAGATGTGATTTAAAATTTTACATAAGATAATTCTTTCAAAAATTCAAGGTAGAGTTAAATAAACTGATTTGGTGGTAGTAGGAAGGTATAGAACGTTTTTTTCGGGATTTGAGAAAAATGACTATTGTCGCGTGTTTCCATTTTTGAGGGAATTAAGCATAGAGTAAACATTTATTTAAAGTTTTTGTTAGACGAGTGAGTGCCTCAGGGGGTAAATATTTGAAGGCTTGGATATAAATGTCATCCTCTCCTGGGACTTTCCATTTACTTAAGTTTTTGATTACTTTAGCTATTTCAGAAGGGGAGGTTAGGAGGAGAAAAATTGAAGTAAATGGGGGTATCAATGTAATTTTTTTTTATTTCTTCAGTATATTCAATATGATTATCATCACATGGATGGGCATTTGTCTAGAAAAAAGAAACACTCTTATAGTTCGGATCTTGAAAAGTCATGATGATGCTTGGCCAAAATGGAATTTAACTTGTAGTGATAAATGTTTTGAATGCCTCAATTTCTATTAAATAATGTTTGAGGGATGCTGTGCTTCTATTTGCTGGGGAAAGCTGATTCAATAAATTATGAGTGAAATTTCAGTGAAGAAGAGTAGAATTTGTATTAGTCGTAGGGGAATGGCTAAGAGGATTGCGATTGGCTGTCCTCATGCTTACGTATTAAGCTAAATTTGTCCACCTTTAGAAACCATATTTAAAAGTTACCCATAAATAAATTTAATCCTGCAATGAACCACAAAACTCCAATCCATAAAAATCTTGAAACTCACATCCCCTCTATTTTAAAAATCATTAAAAGGCAAAACGAATCCTTGGACTCTCTTTTTGGATTCCATAATTAAAATTTTCATTTATTTCTTTAGCTCTACTATATAAACCTTTAAACATCCTTTTAATATTAAATGAACTCCCATTTTTCCTAAGCTAAAGCTGGTGAGGAACCCATGTTTTATGGACATGCCCATCCACTCTATTCTATTTATACGAATTAAGTC
>BMAW01074116.1:0-13347 GCA_019974015.1 Nephila pilipes
TAAGTAAAGGGGGTATTGAGTTCAGTGTGTGAATTCTTCAGAGATAGTTCCTGCGCACTTTCTTTCAAAAAAAAATGCTGCATGTACAATGTGAAAGACAGATGGCTATTTAAAAAGAAAATCTCCAAAATTCTAATTAACGGTTTATTAAAACGTTCTAGTGTAATTAAGCCTCAAATGCACAAGTAGATAGAAATAAGGCTATATAGTTATATATATACACTCAAGAGCCAAAACATTATGAACACCTGTCAATAACGATTTGGCCCAACTTTGGCGCTCAACACAGCTTCAACCCGTCTTGGCATGGATGCCACAAGTCCTTGGTAGTCTTTGAACTCTGAGCTGCCGTCCCATGACATCCCAAATGTGTTCTATCCGATTGTAGTCCGGTGAGTTAGGCGGCTAGGACATTAACTGGAATTCAGCATCATGTTTGACACATTACTAAAATACATCGTGTTTTGTGACTACGAAATTAATATTAACAATTAAAATGGTTTTAATCGGGAATCAATTATATTTTACATTATGGTATATTTGCTATAATAGTCGAAGAAAGATCTATATAGCGACTTCGATAAGATAATCTGGTACTCTGGGGCGAAGTTTCCTCCCCCCTTTTTTCAATGATTGATAGTTATCAATCTTTGTATAGTTTAGTTTCTATTAACGTCGCACTAGAAGCAGGACTATTGGCAACGGACCTCGTAATTTTGAACCTCGGTCAAAGTGACGATGGACACACCTGAGCGCCCCTCTCCTAACTATCCACACGCACCAGATCTTCACCGCAACAATTTAACGTTATCAGCCTCGAGCTACAGGTGTGAGTCTTTAGCGGCAAGGACTCGAACGACTGAACGAAGAACTCAGTCCAGGCCAGACTGAAACCATGATTATCGCAGCCAGTCTTTAACACTTGTAAAACTATTGAAGTGGTAGTTCACTTCAAACATATTAATTAAGAATTATTAAAGAAACACCTTATTTGACCAGTTACAGAAAAGAGAAAATGAGATGAGAAATTTTGTTGCAGTGTCTTAAAGGGTCTGTAATTTCGTGATATTTTATTGTTTGCGAAATTAGTAATGCGGTTTTGAATAAAAGGGGATTATTGTGTTCAGAAACTCTTCTGTAACATTTGGAGCGATTTGTTATAAAACATTGTTTAATAGTAGACAAGTAAATTCCATGTCAGATATCCTTATTAAATAATTCATTCGAAACAGAATGGAACATAAAAGCAAAATTCTATAGCAAAAAAAAGTTTAAAATAACAGTCTCTTTCGATCCACTACAAAGAGAAAAGAAATCTCTTTAATCGAAGTCACAAATCAATGTTCGTGGGTTGTCAGAAGCAAAGAGAGATCGCGACGTCTGGTGGCGAAATATGAGCAGGAATAATACACAGTGAGGAAAAAATATGACTTTTTTAAAATTGAATATTAAGTTTGAAAAAAATGTAAGCAAATTTGAAAAATAATTACTACTATATCATTTCCATTTTGTGCAACACCGTGAACAAATTCACACTCGCAAACTATTCTATCAATACAGATACATACAACTGTTTCAAAAGAAAATACAGTCATTTTAAAATACGCATTTACTCAACAATGGAGGTATTTTACAAATTCTGTTCACCAATGGAAAATAATGCCTTAAAATATCCATGTTTAATCCAGCGGGAGAAAAGTTGGATCTATCTGACCCAGCGATATAAGCGAAGAAATCTGCAGAATAAACGATATTGCAATTCATTTATCCACCCACCTACCTTCAAGTTAAATTACATTGAACAGCTCTTATGGATTAGTTTGCGTTCCTCACTGATTTTGGAGTTCAATTTCTCCTCAATTGGCTTGATGGGTCTAAACTTATGCGCTAACATGAAATTTCTGGGACGTGACCGACTCTTTTAAAAACTTTATGTGATTTGAAGGACATCAAGTTAATACGCAAACTTTTAAACAATGTTTGATCCATCCTTTGAACTACAAGATATCTTGATGCAGAGTCTGAGTAAGGCATTGTCAAAGCTGAAAGTTAAGAATTAGGTCAAGACCCACCTTCGAGTTAATGAGAAGTGTTAGCCGGAAAAAACTCATTAGTTTAAGTCTCTCCCGGATATTAAGTACACGGGGCTTCGAAATAAGTACAAAATTTTCAAAATATAATCCTGTAAAAATGATCGATTTAAGACGCCCCTTCCTCCGTCCAAAAAAATTGACTCCTATATTGATAACAGGGAAAATAAGAGTTGAAGTTTCATTGTAAAAAAACAGTCATTGGTACCTTTGTTTAAACAATGTAGAAATATTTTGTCAATATTGTAATAATTAAGCTAATGTTACATTTCATATTTTTTGTTGCACATATTAATTAATCACAGAAAAATTTTCATCAACAAAAATTAAATTGGGCTACATTTTGTGATTTATTAAACTAGAGATTTAAGGACATATTACGATGTTACACAGAGCTCGATTTAAGAAAGCTCGCATCTTTGTTGTTTCTTGGCACCACCTAATTAATTAATAATTGAAATACCAATGAAGTAATAAACCGTCTCTAATTAAGACAGTGCCTGGAATTTTACGTGTAATGGGTAAAAGCTTACATGTAGCGAAAACTTGATGCATATTAAGAACCGTCTTACAGCGAGACTGGTGCATCTGTAGTTGAGATCATGTTCAGATAATGTGGATAGTTGAATGCCGTCTCTGGGGTCGTTCTTGTCACTGAACTCACAGTAAATAATTCGATATAAAAACCAACGTTTTTATATGGTGGCAAAGTTTATTAGAGAAAATTATTGAAATATTAGTTAAAACTGTTAGTTATTTTTAACTTTAAAATTCACTTAAAAAGAGACATTTGTGAGAGTATTAAAAATTCATAATACTCATAAAATCAAAACATGCATTTGAAAGTTTGTAAGTCATTCTGTTAAAAAAATAATGGGAACCAAAATTCAGAAAAAATTATTGTGATAAGACACGGCGCCAAATATTGGAAACTTTCTTTCTTGAGAATGATTACTGACTAAAAGTCAGCAACCCTTACTATCTCGAAGATAGTAAAGGGGAGATAGTATCTCCCCTTTGTGAGTACAAAAGGTTTACGATACCGCATGCTGCGTGGGGAGTGCCCGTTGCTCCCAGAGGGGGAAAGAAATTTTTTCCTCAATTCTAAAAGCGCCGAGGGGAAAGAATATTTTGACTTATTAAAATTATTGAAATATTAGTTAAAACTTGTCGCGAACGTCTAAATATTACATTGTTAGGCGAGTACGAACGATTCCCAAAATTTCAAAGCTCTAGCATGATGGGAAGTTGGTTAAATTAACGATCGAAAATTTGATGACACACACACTCACACACACACACCAAGTGAAATTCAGAAAAACGTTGTAAAATGAACGAAGACTGTCACCAATAGTAGTAAGTGTTGCTGGTAAGGGGGGATGTCTACACATTTGTGACACTGAAAGGAAAGTTCTGACACGCGGACCGTTCTGGAACAATGCGATGGAATTTAAACCGGTTGCCCGTGCCGAAACATTGTGATAAGAGGGAGCTATGTTCAACTCACAGCACTAAGAGCTAGGGAAGAATCCATCCTCTTAGATTAAGCAAGTGATAGAGGTGATGGAAGGAACATGTTGAGTTGTCTGTGAGACTGCACGTTTCGGTTACGGGTTAATCTATAATTAGTCTTTCTTTAATAGGGTGCCTAAGCTAACATTTACATAAGCTCGTTTATTTGATTTTAATGATCTACGTAAACACTTTATTCATGATTTTTTTTTTCTAATTTTCGATCCGAAAAAGGCTTCCAAAACCGAAAATAAGTTATTTTGATTTCCAATGAAAAGTATGTCATTCAGGTTTGGAATTTAATATTAATAGCCTATACTACTTCATAAATAATAAGTTTTTTTCTTCTTCAAAATATTTTATTTAGACTGAAAAGTTCTTTTCGTCACACTTTTTGTTTACTATTAATATTTAAATCTTAAAAATTACTCTAATATATATATATATATATTACTGTATTGAAGACTATTAATAAAAATGGCTTGTTTTCAGGACATCACATTTATTTGCGCACATCTTTTCAAACATAAATTCAAGACACAATTTTACACAAGCACCATTTATCAACGTTCGTCTTTATCTCTTGGAACCAAACTCAATACTAAATTTCATATCCGTTGCCAGTAAATTATCTAAAATCAAAACTATGATCTGGTGTTGCCAAAAAAATATATCTTAATAAAGAATATTGAAAAAGGTATCACTTTAAGTTTAAATCGTCTGCTTTTAAAAGTAGAATAGGCAATATCTTAAATAAAGTATCACATTAGATTTAAATCGTTTGCCTTTAAAAGTCGAACAGATAATATCTTAAAAAAGTATCACATTAAGATTAAATCGTTTGTTTTTAAAAATTGAATATGTCACAATATATTTAGAAATCTTATTTTTTATGCATGTGTATTTTCTCTTCATATTATACCCAATCTATTACATTCTAATTCCTAAAAACTAATTCAATTTATACATTTTAATTTTTATTATTTTCGTAACTATGGATTATTCCAGGTTTTAAAAATGTGCCGCACATAAGTAATATTAATTCTAAAAATGAGTTGAATAGAAGTTAAATAATAATTGTTCTTCTGAAATATAAGAATGCTAACTAAAGAATTTTTAAAATTAAAAAAATAGTAATGAATAACTTATCCTGGAGCTGTTACTTCGTAGCGGCATCACTGGTTTTTTAATTGCTGTATTTAATTTTTGAGATTTTCATCCAAAACATTTCGCTGCAATTAAGAAAGCGAACGTTTTCATCTTAATTTTTCACTTATTTTCTCGCATGTATAAAATGTTCCAGTGAAATTTCTCCCATAGAATTGAAAATAATACAGCTAAATTTTTAGACTAATTATGAATTTTTAAATCTTACTTCATTAATTTTTCATCCTTTTCACCACGCAACTCGAGTTGTGGCGATTCATTAACGAGACTGATAATGTAAAACATTTTATTTTGTTTTCCTACAAATTTACTTATTATCACCTTCGATATACACCCCTGCTCTATCCCTACAAAGCTCCATGCGAATCTTCCATTTATCGAAGAGTGCTGGAAATCTTCTGTTATCTCTTTCAAGACGCGTACCTCTTTCTCTTTCACAGCTTCAACGGACTCAAACTTTGTTCCTTTCAATACAGATTTCACCTTAGGAAGCAGATTCAAGTCGCATGGGGCAAGATCCGGCGAATAAGACTGTTGGTCTCACACTGGGATTTTGTACTTGGACAGAAACCTCTTGATTGACAACGCAGAATGACTTTTCCTTCTACAAATAGGGTATCTTGGTTAGTTTTTTTTTTTTTTTTTTTTTTTGCTGTTGAAATTCTTTCTCGGAGTTCAGCAAGAACGTGAAGATAGTAATGTTGAATACTGGTTTGACCTTCAGGAAGGTCCGCAATTTCATGAATATCGAAAGAAAAAAAATAATAATCATTGCTTTGAATTTTGATTTGCTAATTCGAGCTCTTTTGGTTCTCCTACAGTGCATGGATTGGCGCTTCGTTTTAGGATCATAAGTAAAAAAAACCACGATTCGTCACAAATTATTATTCTTTCGATAAATTTGGATCATCTTCAATGTCATTCAAAGTGTCAGTACAAATATTTTTGCGAGCTTCTTGTAGTTCAAATGTGAGAATTTTAGGTACTATTTTGGCAAAACTTTTTTGCATGTTAAAATTGTTACATAAAATTTGCCGTAAGGATTTTTTGTCAGCTCCTAATGTCTCAGCAATCGTCCGAATATTTAATGGAATGTCAGATGGGAACAGATTATCGATTTTTTCGATATTGTCATCTATTTTTGAAGTGGAAAGGGACCCGGGTGAGAATCATCATCAATGTCTTCTCGGCCATCTTGAAAACGCACAAACTACTCAAAAACGCACGAATGCGATAGACATTCATTGCCATACACTTTTAAAAAAATATAAATTTCAGTAGCGGTTTTTCCAATATTTTTTTGAAATTTTACAAAAATTCGCTACTGTGTTGTTACAGTTATCATTTTCAGGGACGTCTTAAGACTTTTTGAGGCCATGGATCCTTCTAAAAAAAAGGCCCCACCAGCGATTCTTAAATCTAATTTGGCGTATATACATGCACAATTCAATAAAAGCAGTCCATGGTAAAATGAGGTTTTATGCAAATATTTGTTTTCTGCCTTTTAAAGTCGGAAAATCATCAATTAAGTCTACAAAATTAATTGTCAATAATATTTTATTTGCAATACTCATCAAGCTTAAATTATTCAAACGTGATTGAGTCATACGATTTCTCAATTCATTTTTGACCAGTTTGAGATTTGAAAATGAATGCTCACCACTCGCGCTAGTAATCATCATTGATAAAAAAAATTATCGTTATTATTTCAATATTGGGAAACACTGTGAATAGTTTTTCCTTATACATGTATGTATAGAGTGTGTAGATTCCAATTCCAGTCCCCTCTTCCAACGACTGTCCTTCATCTGCTTTTGTAGAATTATATCTTTTATTAATCCTCCTTTTTTCCATTTCATATCTTTGCTTTTTCTTCAGCTTTTCGCCATCAACGATCATATGTGACTTGAAATGTAGACACTCAAAGGTCAGTTCCTCTCCACTAATGTTTTTATCGTAAAATTTTGATATTTTCTCTCATGCTGTTTTAATTTCTACCTCATCCAAATTAGAAATATTTTGAAAACATACAAACATTTCAAAAAGCTCCTCTTATTTTTTACTATGTGTTTGTATATTGTAAATAAGAGAGTCGATTATTGGTAAAAAGGTTGTGACGGGTCTATCGGCAACCTTGTCACTGATAGTCCTCTTGGAGAATTAGCACTTATTTGTATCAGAGGACTTCCTCCGAAGAAGAGAACGGAGATATGCAAATTAAGACTATTATGTGTATATATTGTGTAAGCTTTCAAGAGGAAACGAAGCGGATAAAGGCCAAGCGTAGTAGGGCAGAAGCGGGTAGCGGGCATTAGAAAGCGAAGCCAGGCGTAGGGGAGCCAAAGGAGGGGGATTGAGCGGGGAAATAGATAGTATAGATTTCTAGTTTGATTGTTCTATAGATTTGTAGATGAGCTGTCAATAAAGTGATTGTTTTAGAAATGTCTACCCTTCCTTCCCATCCGTCTGAAGACTTGTTACAAAGTTTCTAATTTAAATTTCTGGTTGTGGTTGTTTTCAAACGTTCTGTCAGTGTCTCTATTTCCTTCAGGAAAATTTATTTTAACACTGCGTTGTCTTACACGCTTGTGAACACTTTGACACTCCTTTATAAAGGATACTTTTTGAAAGTCAAAATTCAATTGTAATCAAAAGAGTCTCTTTTGGTTCTGATATTTATCATTAAGTATTTTAATAATTTTCCGCTTTTCGACAAATCCTTATTTTTACTCTGGAGAAATAAATTTACTTTATCAAAATGTGTCAAAATGTCACTTCAAGTTATAGTTTAAAAAAGTAGTCTCTAATTCCTTCATCTTAATTTTTAATTTTTTAGCAGAAAATCGAGTATCCGCTGCCTGTAATTCATAATTAATTAAGTAATCCAGGATCATGACAATTTCTGGATATCCGGAGCTTTAAGCTTTGATTGCATCTGCGCGTTCTGTCCAACGTGCTTTTGGTAGTTTTTTCGGCTCCTTTTTTATTTCTATCACAGCTCACATTTAATGTTAGTATATTCCGATGATGGGTTGACGATGAGGAAAAATTATAATGATTTTGGACAAAATCAAAGTAAAATGTTACATTATAGTTGCATTCTACTGCTTGAATGCCACTTAAATTCAAAGAATGTCCTGCACATGGTACGTATATGGCATTTTTTTTTTTTTTTTTTAGTTTTGAAGTCGGACTTGCAATCCTGAGCACCAGTGATGTAGCGAAACTGAACAGAAAGGAGGAAGAGAGAGAGGAGGGGTTGTTTTGGCGCGGGAAGGGGGCTAGAACTGCCCGCAGCTGCAGAAGGAGGGAGGGAAGAGGGAGAGAGTAGGAAAGTTGCTTTGGATGTGAGGGGCAGGCGAACCAGCCCTGGAAGAGAAAAAAAAGGAGGGGGGGGGAGAGGGAGACTGATCAAAGACCGATTTTCCGAGAAGAGGGAAAGCGTTTTGGGAAAAAGGGTTCATCAGCTGATTACGTGGGGAAAGCTGGGAGATGAGTTTGGCAATGGATGAGATATTTAATTCTCTGTGGATAAAGCGGACTGCCCTATATATTTTTGGGGCTGTGAATATTGAGCGTAGAAATGAGTTTTAGGTACGTTGAAGCTGTTTTCTGTTGGATATTGCAGTGGTCCCCCAAATTTGGCAGCTTGTGGATAGAGTTGTCTTCTATTTATGTAGTTTGCAGGGAACTATTAATAGCTTCATCTCTTAGTAAGGAGAGTTCTTTTTTTAATTTCTCGTTGTAGTTTGTTGAGAAGGGTCTCGTAGGGGGGAGGTATCTAGTCTCCTGTCAAAGTTTTCTTTGTCGGTTTTTTTTTTAGTGATTTTGGCTCTAAGTTCAGGATGGATGGTGGAGGGAGTGCTAATGATGACTTTGCTTTTACTTGCTTGATTTATTGCAGTGCTGATGTCTTGGGTGAAGAGGGAGATTGAGCTATTGATGTCTTCGATATTTTCGATGATGTGGTTGCCATGGGTGGTGTGGAGGATAATTTGTTGAAATGTCTCCCAGTTGGTGAAATGATAGATGCTGGCCGAGGGTGGAATGAAATTTTGAATGTACATTGAGAGGTGAACAGGCTCATGGTCCCTAGAAAGACCCGGAACGACTAATACTGTGATGTCACTTGGACTAGAGACGAGACATAAGTCAAATATGACATGGTTGAAACGGGAGCATGTAGCGAGCCAGGTAGAGTGGGTGGAGCAAAGATTCTGACGTCAGAGCTCTATTGATGTAGTTGAAGAGCTGTCTATCAGCGTTATTATCGCAGAAGGTAGGGCTCCAAGAATGATGTTTGGCATTAAAATCTCCTATTATGAGACATTGAGGTCTATTTCTAAAGACTACTCTGGTCGGGGAGGAAGTCAGAAGGGAATATTTTAGTTGGAGGCCTGTAGATGGATGAGATGGTGAATTTACTATTGTTCATTTCAATGTTTATAGAGGTGCTTTCAAAGGCAGAGGTACAGACGTTAATACATTGATGAGGTACGGAATTTTCGATGATGATAGCCAGGGACGTCTTAAGACTTCTTGAGGTCCTGGGCCCTTAGAAAAAAATAGGCCCCAACTGCGACCCTTTAATTTAATTTGGTGTATATACATATACAAATCAATAACTAAAAGCAATCCATAGTAAAATGGAGGTTTATGTAATATTCGTTTTCTACATTTTAAAATTGCAAAATTATTAATTAGGTCTTCAAAATCAATTGTTAATAATTCATTTTCAATACTCATCAAGCTTAAATTATTCAAACGCGATTGAGTCATATGATTTCTCAATTCATTTTTGACCACTTTGAGTTTTGAAAATGTACACTCACCACTCGCGTTAGTAATTTTCATTGATAAGAAAATTCTCATTATTATTTCAATATTGGGGAACAATGTAAATAGTACTTGTATGTATAGAATGTATTGATCCCAATTCCAGTTCCCTCATTCAACAACTATTCTTCATCTTATATTTTTTATTAATCTTTCTTTTTTCCATTTCTTCTCTTTGCATTTCTTCAGTTTCTCTCTATCAATGATCATATATGACTAGAAATGTTGACATTCCAAGTTCAGTTCCTCACCATTAATATGTCTTTAACTTAAAATTTTGATATTTTCTCCCCTGCTATTTAAACTTCTGTCTCATCCAAATTAGAATTAATTTCAAAAAATCCAAGAATTTCAAAAAGCTCCTCTTATTTTTTATAACGCGTTTATATATTGTAAATTAGAGAGGCGATTATTAGTAAAAGGTTTCTGTTTTAAATTTCTGGTTATGGCTATTTTCAAACGTTGTGTCAGTGTCTCTATTTCCTTCAATAAAAGCTACCCTAACATTGCGTTGTCTTACACGCTTGTGAACACTTTGATACTCCTTTATAAAGGACACTTCCTTGGCTTTTGACTCATAATAGTCAAAAGAGTCTTTTGGTTTTATATATATCATTAACGATTTTAATACTTTTTCATTTTTGAACAAATCTATATTTTTACTCTAGAGAAATAGATTCACTTTGTCAATACGTGTCAAAATTCCAAAGGATAGTTTAAAAAAACAAGTAATTTCTAATTCATTCATCTTCATTTTTAATTTTTTAGCAGAAAGTCGAGTATCCGCTGCCTGTAAATTCATCCTTTATTAAGCAATCCGTGCTCATGAAGATATTTAAAAATACTTGCAAACATTTTAAAAAAAAATCGAAAACCAGAGAAACATCTATTTTTTCGTTCTTTCGAATGCATTTTATTCCATGCAATTAAAAGCTACATCCTAGATGAAATAGAAAAGTACGAAATTCCATAGGATTAACATTACGCTTGGTATTTCTTAGTGTCGGGTCGACTGGAGCCTTAAAGGGTGTATATCAATACTAGCTGGAGTACCCATTTTCCACATGAGTGAAGTTTTAAAATAAAAGGATCAGCTATTAAAAAAAATAAATGGCCGGTTACAGCTTACAGTCCACTTTTAAACCGATACAAGATGATACACAGAAAAATTATGAATAATTTAGTAAATGATGGCTCCTCTTTTATTAATATAAAAATAACTAAGAGATATTTTTAAATAACTCATTTTGGGGACGAATTATTTGAAAAAGAATTGTTATTTTGATTCTAAAAATAAATAAATAAATACTCTCTTCTAAAAATCATTATGCTATATCTCACGTAATACGCACATAATTGTGTATTTCTTTTGTTCTCTTCAAGGGGGGGAAAGCTCGCTCACTAGTTTGTAAATAAAAAAATGTGAATAGCATTAAATTATACAACAAATTTCAATTTTCTGCAGGAAAATCTAATTGAACATACACACGCAAAAAGAACAATTCTAGGGAGGGTTCTTATTTTGTACTGTGTTGGACGAGAAATTCTAAATTTTTGTTACTCTTAAGACATTAAATTATTATACAGACATTTATTTATCAAATCGTACTGTAGGATTCCTGTCATATGATTGCTTTTCTACCTTTATATTCCAATACTAAAATCTGCAGAAAATTTAATGAATTCTTTTTATAAATGTTGATTTTTAAACGAGTAAAATAACACTTTCCATATCAGAAGCAAATAAAAATATTTATCTGAATTAAAATACACATTGGAAATTCTTTTGGAAGATCATAGTGCATTCAAAATGAAGGAAGCGCACATTTATGCATATTAATCAATATAAAAATATTGTAAAGAGTCCATTGAAATATTTATATATAATTTTACAGACAGTTAAGAGATTATTTCATGTTGTTCAGAGGGAGAGCGAAGAAAATTTACAAAAAAAAAGAGAAGAATTTTTTATAATTGTGGATATTATATTTATAACTTTCTCTGTAAAAAAAGCAAATACAATTACAGATTATTTTACTTTTTTAATGCGATATAAATATTTGTATTTTATTATATTTGTATTTATACTTCATAAAGAAATAAAATTCAAATATAAAAACATAATAACCTTTTGCTATTTCAAAGCAATTAAATTTAAAGGAAGGAATTGCCAATTTAGAACTGTAAACCACCTATTTCTTCGAAAAAGTGTGATTTCCTTCAGTGTCATTTCAACCCTCTTTTTATTAGCCCTGACGCCTGTCATAAAATAGGTAATTTTTGTTGTCATTTCTGTTGGGGGTGTAACGTCGTGATCCCTGAATGTGTAGAATGAAATGGTAAACAAGGGATCACACAGCTTAAGAGGCGATAATTCTTTATTTAACAAAGATTAACTTAAGTTTACTCTTTTCCACCTAGATTCTTTTTACACCATGCTACACATCTAATTACATAGCACCGAGGCAAAACGCATATATCTACACAGCACGTCTAAACACTTATAGTTCAAAAAAAAACTCCAATATCTCAGTATTCGATTAAGTTCTCTATTAGCAAACGAAGGCAATCGCCTCCCACGTATAGCTGTCTCGCTTTTTCGCTCCCCTTCGCAGGAATCCTCTCTTCTTCTCTTTCACCCTATTTAATACCTCGGGTCGGTCTCTCCCCCGCCTTCTTTTTGAGTTATTCTCCTTTTTTCCAAGAACAACCCAATTAAAGAGAAACTCCGTTTTGTCCCCTGTAACACTATTCGCTCAGGTCGAACAATGTCCGTCTTTCCCCCGTGCAAGTCGGTGTCGGCCGTCACACAGCTAGGCCATAAATTCCCAAAATATCCATGACATGGATCGACAATACCTCAAAAGAGGATTCAACTTTGCCGCACCTGATTTTGTTCTTTATTGCTTTTAAGCTGTATATTTTCAATGAATGGGAAGCTGGGAAACGAACGGGTTTCAAAACTAGTCTGTGGAGGGGTTATTTATAGCCTACGCTACAGGGGCTTAAGTGTATCTCTTGTCCATTCATGAGAGATCCTTAACTCGTGATCAAATAAATAAAAGATCGCTGGTAAGAGTGTCTGTTATGTTTGCGACTGTCCTTCCCACAGCAGAATTTTTATCAATAAATTGAACATATCTCGCTTTAGAAATAAAATTAATATTTTCCTTGATTCTCAGCAAACATTGTAAATAAAAATATTTAATCCAGAAGTAACTGCCTTCAACCAGTCATGTCCGGGAATAACATTTGACGATTGAAAATATTCTGATCATGATCTTATTGAGGCTGAGTATTGAATGAGACGAGACCCCCTCAAAGGCAAGGGCCCAGTTGGCCCATGCCTTAAGACGTCCATGATGATAGCAGTGATGCCTCCTTTGTGGATGAGGCGGTCAGTTCTGTGGCTAGTGTAATTAGCAAAGTTGAGGGAGACGCAGGGCCAAAGGAAAGTCTCTTGCAGGCAAAGGATGTCGGGGCTATTGTATTCTATGAAAATTTCAAGTTCGGCCATTCGTGCAAGAAGGCCGTGTGCATTCCAGGGAATGATGTGGATGGAGTTAAGAGTTCTTCTATTATGGAGCATTAGAAGGAGAAGTCCAGGTCAAGGGGATTAACACAGGCCATAAATTTATCGGCCTTAGTCATGTTTCATGTAGAGATGTTTATGAATGATTTTATGGGGCCAAACATTTCTTGGATTAGAGGATTTTTAAGCTGCGCAGACAGTGAAGAGATG
>BMAW01074120.1:1847-27512 GCA_019974015.1 Nephila pilipes
GAATGAATTGTCGAAAAATACTTTGTGATTCTTATGCATTATAAGTTTACAAAGCCTCAATACAACACCTCCAACTGCTCCAAATTCTTGAGATTCAGCATTTGTACCTTGATAAATTTCTAAGGCATAAACATAGTGAGAAATTCCAGGTAACAGCCAGGATTTTATTCCCCATAGATGGGGTTAACCTCTTATGTATTGTTTGATGTTTGACCTTCCTTTGAACATAATCATCATTTAATCCACTGACAAATACTCTTCTGGGTCTCAGCTGTCAGTAAATACTCTGGAAAAGGGGTCTAATACCGGTCTGATTTTACACAGATTACCTCCATTGTCGTGAAATGCATTACTTGGAATAAAAATAATTTTTAATTAAATTTTTAACAAAGTTAGTTGCCTATTTATTGGTTTTATATTAAAAATGATATTACAAAACTATTTTTTAAGGAATTTTATTAAAACTTGTTTAATTTTATTTTTTAATGAAGTTGCCCTTTACAACCATTTGTTACTTTAAACTTCATTTGAGGCACTATAGTTTCCAATAGATAGGAAGTTTATTTTTTAGAAGTAAACAATTTTAATGGGATTATATGACAGCACATATATGTCTTATAATAGGGAAAAAATTTACTTACCCCATTTAGAAGTATACAGTAAAAAACTAATGATGTTGTTTCTTCATTCACTTTTTCCACAGTATCAAAGATTTCAATTTTTCAAGATTGGTGCTGCGAGCTGTTATGGTATACTAAAACAATTTGAGGCTCAAATGGATAAAAGATGGCACAAAAGTGAAAAAATTCAGAAAAAAAAAATATTTTAAATCTCTGTTTGTTTGAATTATTGTAGGAGCCTCATATGAGGTCTAGGTCAGCAACAGGGTTAATCTTTATTCTCTACCTTCACTTTGAGATATGTACTGACTGATTGTTTGAGTTAATGAGGCATGTGGAGCAACAAAAGTTTCTTATCCTTTGAACAATAATCTCTTAGTTTAACACTCGTAAATATCAAAGTATATCCTCATCTGCAAAACATTCATAACTCTGTTTTTTTTTAATTACTACTTTGTCCAACAGGTCTTTCAAAGGAATAGTACAAAGGAGATAAATTTTCAGATAATTTTGATGATTCATAAATTTTCCACTGATTTAAGATATATGTTCCAAATCATTTTCTTGGATACAAATGTTATGTATTGTCCTGCAAGTCTTATTTATTGAAAATTTCTCAAGAACTTTATGTTGAAGATCCAATAGCTTAGTATCTCCTCTTCTCCATTTTTTTGCCCAACTGGATATCATATTTGTTGTGAAGATGATCAACTAACATTTCAAAATATGTTTTGAAGTACAAGTTCCCACTGGATTTTTCCAATTTGTTTTTTGTATGGATATTTTCAGAATCTACGCAGTTGATGTTTATGTCAAATTCCGTTACCAATCTTGCAAGTATATCCACTTGTTCCTTCCAAAAAAATGTTCGAGTGTCCCAAAATTCTAAGTGTAAAATGACCTTCGTATTATGTACTAATTACAATAGCTTATCTATGAATAACATTTGGAAAATGGATTTAAATGTTTTGAAGTGCTGAAACAACTGAAAGTTAAATATCAGAAGGCATGTTTATACCTTGATAGTCATGCAGTAGTATCAGAGCTGTGAAGTGGGATTCTTGATCTTAAATTTCCATCAAAGAATTTTTTGTATCGCTTAGCGCAATTCTCTTAATGCGCTCACTAAGTGGACTAAGGAAGTAAATCGAAGATTAAAAAGCGGGAAGACGTTCCTGGATATTTGATTAAAGAAATTATAAAAAAAATGTGTATCAATAAGACATTAATACTTATATTAGTAAAAAAAAAACAGATAGTAGGAGATGTCGGCGGGCTTGACCCATCTATCAAAAGCGACAAAAAAGAGGAACATTTACTTTTAAGATGCTTTTATATCAAATTGTTAATGATTAGAAGTGAACAGTACTGGACAGCTGTTAGTTACCCAAGGGGCTATTGTTTTAGGTGGGGCGTTTTGGCGAACCAGATCAATTTTAGCCACCCAAAGGGCTATTGTTTTAGCTAGGCTATAAATTGGAGTACCAGACCACTTTTCAATTTTTATCGTTTGCTTCAATTTTAATTACATTTAGCTTAAATGTATTCAATTTAATAATTCATCGTTTCCTTTAACTCGAATATCGGAAAAGTTTACTGTTGTCTATTTCTCGATATCTCATCCTTTACTTTAATTCTTATATTTAATTGAGTAATTTAATAAAAGCTATAAAAAAAGGGCATCTTGGGTGGCTAAATCTGTTCTTTGCAAAACTTTACATAGAACTTTTTCTTAATTAACTGTTATTAATAGGGCCAGTTGTTACAGAGAGAGAATTCAATCGATAGATAAATAAGCCTCAACTCTGAAATATATAAACATTTCTTCCAATGTCTTATTCATAATAACTCAGTTATGATTTTCACTCCATTATATTTCTGTATTTAACTTCAAAACTCGTATGTATCTATAAATGCATATTTATACTACTTAAATTTGAATAATTAAAGTTTAAAGAACATTTTTATTTGCTGTTTTTCATAACACTGCATTTTTATGAAGTGTAACGAATAAAAAATTACTAGTTTATTATTACTAAAAGTACGATGGCTCCAGTAACCTGTTCGTTATGGTCGCGAACAAGCGACCACCGTTGTTTCCATGGGTTCGAGACCAGATGCCCCTTAAGTGAGTGAGTGAGTGACTGTAGGGTTTAATGGCGCAAGAGCCAAAGTAGGCTATGCTGTGCTAAACACTTGTTAAAATCTATTTAAAAAGTAACAGCCTTAAAAAACGCAAGACAAACACAAATAACACACAAAAGATAAAAATCAAATGTGGTGTAAAAGGCCAATATGACGTAAAAAGGCAAATAAATTATGGTGCGGGTTTTCCCCCACCAAGTCATATAGATTTAAAACAGATGAATGAAAAAAAGTCCGGCGATGATGATCAAACACTGGACAGTCAATTAAAATATGATGAATAGAGTAAGGGACATGGCAGGAAGGACACTCGGGACCCCAAATAAAAGATGTCTATGGGTAAATCGAGTATGTCCAATGCGAAGGCGAGTCAATCTGACATCAGCTCTTTGCATTGGAAATACAGGACATTCTCCGATGATCGGCTTCACCGAGTGTAATTTATTATTAATCTGTAAATTCCACGATTCCTGCCATGTCTCATGAATGAGATTTAAAATGTGACGTCGTATGTCCTCAAATGGGACTGCAAACTGCAGAGGATTCGTTGCCGAACGTGCAGCCGAGTCCGCTTGTTCATTTCCTAAAATACCTACATGACTAGGTATCCAGCAGAATTTTATGTCATAACCCCTGCTATAAAGCTGGCAAATAATGTCAGCAATTTTGACCACGATAGGATGACTTCGATCGTCAAGATGTACCAATGTTTCCAGGACGCTCCTGCTGTCAGTATATATGACGAACTTTCGAGAACTGGACTTCTCGACTAATCTAAGGGCACAGTAAATGTCGACTGCTTCGGCAGTGTAGACACTGCAGGAAGAGTCGAGCCGGTAACTGTGCCTGATGTCATTTGAAACGACACCACAGCCGACGTATCCAGTTCCTTTCGATCCATCCGTGTAAATAGGAATAAAATCCTCATACTGACAACGATGGAAGGCAAAGATTCTCTGGAGAACAATGGGACTTGCGGTGCTCTTGCTGTATGAAGCAAAGGGGTTATAATATATAAACCTTGGTATATTCCAAGGTGGAAATTTAATAAAATTTCGTTGCTGAACATCCACGTCATGTAGGCCGAGTTCCTCGATGAATACCTTCACCCTCTCAGAAAAAGGCCGGATGAAGGAAGGACGAGCACTGTACAATCTCCTTAAAGACGGGCTGGTATTAATGTTTTGTGATGGATGAGATGGCAGAGATGACATTTTGTAATGATAATAGAGCGACAGTTTCAGACGCCGCAAAGCCAAAGGTAGCTGGTTACAGAGGACATAGAGACTCTGCACAGGTGACGTTCGGAACGCACCACAGCAGATTCTCAGAGCATTATGGTGGACTGGGTCAAGCTTCCGCAAGGTAGTTTTGCAGGCAGATCCGTAGACGATGCATCCATAGTCGATCCGAGACAGAATCACCGACTGATGCACTCAGAGTAATGAAGTTCGATCCGCTCCCCAAGAGGTGTTGGACAACACCTTCAAGATATTCAGGGATTTCTCACATTTTCTCCGCAGATGTAAAATGTGCGGAAGGAAAGTGAGTTTGCGGTCGAAAATTACTCCGAGGAAGCGGACGTCAGGGACGACCGGAATAGACGAATTACGGATGCGAATGTCAGGATCGGGATGGAGGCCCCGTTTCCTGCAAAAATGCACGCAACTACTCTTGCTGGCAGAAATACTATGCCCATTCGTGTCATACCCAGTAACCAGGTTATTGACTGCGGTCTGAAGTCGTCGCTCAATGATACGCATTGACGATTCTTCGCAGGAAATCTTTAGATCGTCGACGTATAACGATTCATGAACTGATGGTTGGTGATGAGAAAGTATAGGTGACAGATGACAAATAAAAAGAGTATGGCTCAAAATGCTTCCCTGAGGAACTCCTTCAAATTGAGTAAAAGAGGAAGATAAAACATTACCAACCCGTACTTTAAATGATCTAAATGATAAAAAAAATTTAATAAAAAGAGGCAAATTGCCTCTCAGACCATAATCGTAAAGAGTGCGCAAAATCACATAGCGCCACGTACGGTCATATGCCTTTTCGATATCAAAGAAAATAGAAACCAAATGATTCCTCCGTACGAAAGCAGAACGAATCTGACTTTCGAGTAGAAGGATGTTATCTACTGTGGATCTTCCTTTACGGAAGCCACTCTGAAACGGAGGAATGTATTGATTCTTTTCCATTTGATAAACGAGACGGGCATTGACTATACGTTCTAGCGTCTTACACAGGCAACTCGTCAGAGTGATAGGCCTATAGTGGAGAGGGTTCTTTGGATCCTTACCAGGCTTCAGAATAGGAATAACGTTTGCTTCCTGCCACTGGCTAGGAAAAACATGCTCCTTCCATATTCGGTTGAATAGGTAAAGGAGACTGACAAGTGAATCCTCGCTCAAGTGGCGAAGCATATCGTATGTTATACCATCAGAGCCTGGACTGGTATTTTTAGCCAAGGACAGAGCCTTTCTCAATTCCCACATGTCAAAGTCACAGTTGTAAGGGAGCCGTTACCGACACCTGAAGTTGATAGGCATCTACTCAGTACAATTCTTAGTCGCTAAAAATGAAGCGCTATATGAATCGGAGCTTGACACACTAGCAAAAGAGCGGCCAATGACATTGTCCACTCCAAGAGGTGAAGAATGCACAGCATTTGCAGTTTCCAGTATAGGGATGGAAAATTCCCGATACAGGGAGTTCGCAGCTTTTACTTTTCTCCATAACTGTTGACTTGTGGTAGACGATGTGAGGGAAGAGACATACCTGATCAATGATTCCCTCTGACTATGTCGCCTTACTCTGCGAGCAATCGCCCTTGCCCTTTTAAAGGCTATGAGATTTTCGGTTGTGGGATATCGTCTGAAGATACCCCACAATTTCCTTTGTTCCCGGTAGGATGATTGACATTCCTTATTCCACCATGCTTTACTCATCTTCCTCTGTGATGTTTCACTCTTCGGTATCGCTGCATCAGCAGCGTTCACGATAGAGGCAGTGACATTACGGACAGAGTCATTAACATCTCGATCTTGAACCATTGTACCGGTAATAACTGCTAACCGTGTGAATATATCCCAATCTGCCCGGTTGAAGCGGTAAGTAGGGGGACGTAATCGCACCCCACTACCATGAACCTGGGAGATCAGGAGAGGGAAATGATCACTATTATAGAGATCATTTAGAACCTCTAAATTCAGCGACGGTAGCATTGTCGGTGAACAAATGGCTAGATCAAGGGAATGAAATGTCCTAGTGGGAGCATGGAAATACGTTTTCTCGTCGGTGTTCAGCAGACAGAGACTGTGATTAGAGATCAATCGCTCGATCTGCCGACCGCGAGAATTTGTACCATCATACCCCCACTGAGGGCTGTGTCCATTAAAGTCACCTAGCAGAAGGAAGGGAGCTGGTAACTGTTCGACTAGTTGGTCTAAATCCATTTGTGACACAACATCGTTTGGAGGCAGGTAAAGGCAGCAGACTGTGATTAAAGTGCGAGTGTGAATTCGCACAGCCACAGCCTGCAACGATGTGGTCAGTGTAACGACGTTATGAGGACAGTTCTGGGACGCCAGGATGCATACACCTCCAGAAGAAGGTGATGCTGCATCAACATCCCGTCGTACACAATGATATCCACGCACACGGGTTGTCATATTACTCTTCAGAAAAGTTTCCTGAACAGCAACACAGACAGGTTGGTGCGTAGATATTATGGATTTGAGATCCTCTAGTCTGGGTCGTAAACCACGGCAATTCCAGGAAACAAAAGCCATTAAATGGGCGCACTGGAAGTGGAAGGTCCCGTTTCCAGGACCCCCATGGAGTCATAATCTTCGGGCGATGGGTGTAATACCACCGCATCCCCGTCAATGACCCTAGTTTTTTTGCGAGGAACACTGTTCTTCGCGGATAGTTTTAATTTTTGCCTCTGCAAAGCTTTTGACCTGGGCAATGGCCTAGTCTGATTAGCCTTTGCAGAGGAAGGGTTTTTTTGAATAATTAATATTTTCTTTGTTTGCAGAGCTGTGTTAGGTAATGGAGTCTTATTTTTTGGTTGCGGTTTCTTAGTGGTAAGAACAGGTTCAGGAAATTGGGTGGACTTGGATATTTTCGTCGTCTGGGTTGCCGTAGCGTAGCTTTTTCCCTGTACTGGGGTACGGGAAGCTACTACGCGGCGAGCCTCGGGATACGACAAATTCTGTAGCGTCTTCACCGTAGAAATTTCTTTTTCTTCTGCCCATTTAGGGCATGAACGAGAGTATGCGGGGTGGTTGCCCTGACAGTTGACGCACTTTTCTGCAGCGTTACAGAAAGCACTATCGTGTCCTGTTGCTGTACAGCGAGAGCACGTCAACTGTCCCCTACAAGCGTTCTTGGAATGGCCATATCGTTGGCAATTGAAACATCTCAGTGGGTTTGGAATATATGGTCGGACGGAGAGATGTGGCCTGAACTGTTTGTGGCAGGGTAGGAGTCGAAAAGGTCAAGATGAGGTGCTGGGTGTTAAGCACCTTACCATCTCTCCTAATCGTAATCCTCCGTACACCACAAACCAGCTGGTCCTGCAAATTCTCCTCCTCCGACACGTTTTCCAAATCCCTTGAGGATACTACGCCACGAGAGTAATTTAGGTTTCTATGTGGTGAAGTCACTACAGGATAAGGTCCTCATACTCATTACAAGTTGAGCTTGCTTTGAGTTTGAGACCTCGAACAATAGGTCCCCAGAACGTAGTTTTTTAATATCTTTAACAGTCCCTACCATACCCTGTATTCCCTTTTGAATCAAAAAGGGAGGTATGGTAGAGAAAGTATCAGTCTCTCTTTTTATCAAGAAGAATCTGAAGTTTGTATTTTCTGAACTTTTGTCTAGTATATCTAAATTTTCATTTTCTGCATGACGTCCAACGCGGTCAGCCCATGATTCATTTTTCGAATTTAAGGAGTTTTTAATAGCTTTGGGAGCCAAAATCTTATTTCCTTTATTTGTCGCCATATTTGCCTTAGAGAAAAAAAAAATTCACGGAAAGACTTCTAGTTCGATGGGTCCCCGCAAGACTCCATCTCCCCACCCTTTCCTAACGCGGAAATGAGTAACCGACGGAGAGATTCGTTCCAGCAGGACAATGTGAACTGCCCCATTACGTGCCCAGGCAGAGGCACAGTCCAAGGAGGATTTCTCGTAATGGGAGGGAGGTCACACCATCCAGCCACACGCAACCAAGGTTCACCCTCTGGGAACATTTCGAGGATGACATTCCAAAACTGTCACCACGGCGCACGCAACTCCTCTCCTCGCACACCCTTTTTTAACCAGGTCCTTTTCCAATCACGCCCATGCTGTCTCCCACTAGGTACCTCCGCATGAGGGGTACTGGGGCCCCGTATTGCCAGAGCTAGGCATGCAGGAAATCGGCATTGATACGCCGTCGGCCTTTTAGTGTGTTAGTGGACATCACAAAGATATATATTTTTTTATATATATTTTTTACGCAAGTGTTATAACACACACATAATTATTATAATACATAGTTAGTGAAAACTGTTTTCCGCCTGATATCATAAAATATCAAGCGGAAACCCCCCCCAAAGCAAAACACATGACAAAGAAAAAAAGGGGGAGAGGAAGATGAAAAAAAGATCACTGAGGTACCTCGGGGTTGTGAAGCCCGTACTCATCTCAGGTAGAGAGCCCCCTGAGGGGAGATGCCACTTAAGACCCACCATGTAGAGGGGATAATGCGAGTTAAATCAGCCGAGGTTCCAATTTAACGATATATAATTGTGCATAAAATCTGCAAGGCTTTCTGTACATAAGTTTCAAGAATCCACTCATGTTTTCCGCGAACACATTAATTAAACAATTGCGTTAAACTGTCTTACATCATACTCCTGTGAAGTACAATTAATGGCTTCTACCCAGAATTTTAAAGGAAGCTTGCTTTCTTAAAAAAATGCCCTAGCCCTTTCTGGAAGTATTATATTATCAAGTTCAGCTTTCCTGTTACTTTCGTTAATATATGGCAAAGTTTTCTCATGAAATATATCTGAATTAGCAAGATAATTATATTGTTCATTAAAAAATTCTAATCCATTAACACTCCTAAATTTTAAAATTCTTTTGCCAGTTAAAATTTCATATTTAGATTTAAATTGGAGAAATACTTCCAATACTTCAGTTTTATTTTTTAAGCAATAAGTAAAATATATGTCAGAAAAATCATCTACCAGTATAATAAAATATTTCGCACCACCCAATACATCAATTTGCATAGGACCATATAAATCTGCAAAAATTAATTCTAAAATTTCAGAAATTTGATTAATGTCAATATCAGGATTATTTGTTTTAGTTATTTTATTTGTATCACAACTTTCCCATCTAAAATCGCTCATATCATTAATATCAATATATTCTTTCATTTTAAGTGCATGCTTGGAATTTAAATGACAGTCTATTATGCCAGATTTCATAATTACTAGTAGACCGTTAGATGAATAACATTCAGAATTATTCATGGGATTTAAATACATTTCTAATCTATTATCATTTTTAACAACTTTAGTAACCAACATAATTTTATCAAATATTAACTTAGTTATTATCAGATTTAATTTTACAACCTTTATTCATTACGCATGGAACAAATAATAATTTATATCTTAAATCAGGTACACATAACTAACATTTGTAATAGCCAAATTTATAGAATTTTCTTTTTTTCTTACAGTTTAGGCTGTTAAATGTCCTATACCATCAGAAATTATTTTAAAATTTTTGCCTGCTTGTAGTACTTCCTTATAGTCTAGTTTTACATTTTGAAACCATTTACAGTCTTTTGATGCATGGCAAGAAACACCACTGTCTAAAATCCAAACATTATTCAACTCTTTAGGCGATTCTTCTAAAATTGTGAAAGCTGAACTGGTATCAGGTTTTTTTTGTAAGGAGAATGATCCTTATTATTGCGATTCTTTATATTCCATTCACTGCTAGCTATTTGGCACTTGACTCTTTTCTCTCTTGCTTCTATAGAAACATTCCTAGGCTAGGTGATTAGGCCGCTTGTGGATATATCAGTTTCATAGCAGGATTAAATTTTCTGGACCTCCACGTTTGTCCCTTCTTCACGTATATTTGTTGGATTACTTGCTTCTTCGTGAAGTATTGCTAAGATATCATCCATCGTTTTTTCTTACGGATTTTCAGGATGTCTCATAGCTTACCAAATTTTCCTCAGAGACCTCTAACAGTTCTAATGCAATATGCCAGTTCACGTAGAGAAATTTCTAGTCCAAAAGAAGGCCATTTAATTGTGATATATCTCGCTCTCATAATATAATCGACTAAGATTCATTACTTTCATCTCCAGATTCAGCTGATTCTCGACATCTATTTTTCTATCTTCGCCCCGTCCCGTATTCCCGCTTTGATTCTGAAATTTTTAACTTGACACTGTTTTTTATATAACATGTATATATACATACTAATCAATGCAAAGTCAATTTAATTTTTTTTAAAAAAAACAAAATATCTACTACTTTTATAAATTTTAATTTTGTCGAACAATTTAAAGAAAAAACATTTGCTTGTGTCAGAAAAAGCTGACTAAGGAATTTTAATGAAATTCGTATCTCAGACTCATGATGTATGAATTTATATCAACTCAAAAACAATTGTCGGCACCAAGCCCATTTCAAACACAGTGGAGAAAAATAAGTTTAAAGTTCAAAAGAATGAATGAAATACCTGAAAGATTGCATATACATATTATTATTCAGGTTAAATAAAATATTTTGAAAGCAGAATCCCTCTTGAGTTACATATTTACTTTCTAATTAGGAACAGTAATTGGAATGAAAGTTTGCAATATGTATCAAATGCATTATCAGTTTGTTTCTGGATTTATTTTACTTACAGTAGGAGTTTATGTTAGCATATATACACTGGTGTGCAAAACTTAAGAACGATGAAAAATTAACATATCAGAGGAACGAAGAGGTAGAGCGGACTGATAGACCAATCAGACTAACTAGGGTGAGATACGGTATCACATGCACATATCTGCAACTAGACGCAATGCGGGAATGTCGGAGAGGGATAAAGCAAGTCTGCGGTGCAAGCTCACCATTTCTGGGAAAGCGATTATACGGCGTTTTCAGTTTAAACGACGTCGAGTTGCTGCTTCAGTGTGAAGTGTCGAACAATCAATCTGTTAGACGACATCTGGATGATTTTATCCGACGTCGAATCATTGGAAAGATAAAGGAAGGTCGAAGCGTGACTGCGGAGTTCGGGATTGCTCACAGCATAGTTTCATGACTTTGGAGAGAATTTCAAACTACAGGAACAGTAGTCCGACGTATCTGCAGTGGTCGTCAACGAGCAACTACGCCAGCGGACGACCAGTATATTGACCTAAAAGACAAAAGGAACATGCGGCAGACAGTGCGAGAAATTGCTAGAAACACGATAAAGGTGATTGGATGACCGATATTACGTTTTAGATTGGCCAGGATGCACAGTGGTGTCCTGTTTGAACGACGATCTACGGTGTGTATCTTTAACGCCGTATAGGAGAAGACGTTTTGGTTCTATGTTACCAAAATAATCGAAATGTAAGAGAATATTTACTTTTATGTGTAAAGTCCCGGTTTCGATCTGTGGATGTTGCCGGAGAGCATCTCGAAAATAGTAACTGCCGAAAACATTGCAGAAGCGCCATCCTGTTTTCTATACTACTACATTTATTCTATTAAATTACAAGTTATATACAGTCATCGTTAATTTCACTAGCGATTGCGCGCTTTATCTAATCCGAACAAAACATGGTTACACAACTAACTTCTTCTTTCGCAGAGGAGCATGGGAAGGACTCGTCATCACTGCGAAAAGGGTTAAAAAAAAGCATGTGATGAGCAGGATTCCCAACAAGGCGTTTTCTGTGATGTTGGGAACACGAGAATGGGACAGAAAATCAATGGGTCGAGTACTCTTTACGGATGAGAGCAGGTTTAATCTGAGTAGCGATTCTGGACGCATACATAGCTGGAGAGAGCAAGGAACCCGCAATAACTCCTCTATCATCATCGAAAGAGGCTGGTTTGGAGGTATCAGTGTTTTCGTTTTGGGAAACATCATGCTTGGTTGCCATGCCGATCTTTACATTCTTGAAAAAGGTTCAGTCACCGGGAGATTGTCTTTCCGTATGTGCGTCTTTTTAGACATACTATGAACGAAAATGAGCCAGCTTATCGCACAATAGCTGTTGGACATGGATCGGCCAGCAAGGTTTCTGGATTTAAATCCCATCGAGCATGTACGGGACTTTCCAGTGAGACGCTTGGCAGAACGTAATCTACCGGTAGTAACGATTCCGGAGTATAGCAGTCAAGGGAAATCACATCCCCTACTAAAAGCTGAATATTTCTAGCTGGACACCTGTCATATAGATATTTCGGCCTCCAGTCGCATTATGTTCCATGCTACTTTTTCTAATAAAGTTTCAATTGATTTCTTTTTTTGGTAAGTTTTGCTTTCATTACTCATGTTCTTACGTCTTGGGGATCTTACGGTGTTATTTGTGATTTGGAAAGCTTTTGCACAACGTTATATTGAAAAAAACCATCTCATCTTTAATTTTTTGCACATCTATGTATATTGATACTTATCAGCTATGCACAGCAACACATTGAGGAACATAAGTTCTGTTCTGTCATAGCGTTTGTACTGATAATATCGCTGTCTCGACAACGCGGAAAAGCAGCCGCCAACCCATGGTCTGTATAACCAATATATATATATTACGAGCACATATTTAGAATAGTCATATGATTAACATGAGTTAATGAAAGAAATTCAAATACCTTCCAAGTATGATTCCAGAATATTTTTTTTGTGTGTGCATTAGAATTTTTTAGTTGTTTTCGTAAGATGCAAGTTTAGTTTATATTAACGTAGCACTAGAAGCAACAATGGGGCTATTGGCGACAGACCTCATAATTTTGAACATCCTTTAAGTAACGAGGATTCGTAAGATGCAAAAAAAAAAAAGTAATTTAAACTTATATTTGTAATTTTAAAAATTATACACATATAGCTTTATTTTTCTTGCCAATTACTTAAGTTATCTTGTAATCTGTAGTCACATAAAAATGAATTTAAAAATAATTTTTGTAAAAGTTTTTTCCCCAAGATAAAAAAAAAATTCAATATTTAAATTGAAGAAAGGTATAAAACTATTCCTTATTTATTGCTATGAATTACTTTTCAAATTGAGTATTTTCATTTAAAAACTGTTAATAGACAATTAAATTATGTTTTGTACCATTAGATGTAAAATTGATTTAAAAAAAGCACTCTGATTTTGTTAACACACTGTAAAGTCATATACTTTGAACTATTCGTTTGGCTTTCAGAGAATATAATTTACTTTCTTGGTCCCTCAAGTTATAATAATCATGTTCTGTGAGAGTTTTTAAAACATGAAGAGACTGCAGAAATGGAGTATAGGAATAATTTCCATTTGCTTCACACAGAATTTCATTTCACCAACATTTTCAAAGTGGTTGCTAAGTTGGATGGATACAAAATTTGCATGAAATTTTTTTTTCAAACACCAAAACGATGTTGAAACCACAGTATTTAAAGTGTTTAGTAAAACTTTACATTGAACAATCCTTTTCTTTGCAATACACAGAATTTATTTAACAGAAGCAATATTGAAATATATATAAAGGTAAATGCAAGAACAATCTGAGGCAAATGTCACTCAAATAACACATGTATAAGGCTGGGAATTTTCTTATCTGTTCCGATTCCTTTTAAAATAATTTTCCTTAACTGAGTTGTTCTTTAAATTCTTCCAAAAAATCTCAAAAGTATTCAGAGGAATTTAAGAACTACCATGCAAGTGCATTTAGATTATATATAATAATACAATGGAATCGCATAACCTCTTTTCATTGAAGTTGGTTGAGAAAGCAATTTTCTTTTAAATCCATTTAGGACAAGAGTATATGTAAGAATTTGTAATGATTAAAATCAATTAACTTCAGCATGTGGGAGTGAAATAAAAATATTTTTTAAAACTCCCCCCCTAATTTTTCAGTGTGGAAGGGGGTGTGAATACTCAATCACATATATTTTATTGCACTCTTTGAAAATTTCAATACATATTTTTAAAAATTTTTGCACAGACAAGTGTTGGATATCGGAATTCAACCTAATAGAGTATTCATAAAAATTAATAATTATGATCTTGGTGGCTAGTTTGTCTGATGAATACCTCAATATTATGATAATACATGGCCCAGATTGATAGAAAACAATTTGAAAATGTAACCTTTTTTCCATTTTGGTCAGGCAAAAAGTATAGAACATTTTTAGTAAGCACACAAACTTTTAAAACCAAGCATTTAACATCTTGTAATCAATCATCACATATAAAAATATTATCACTTTATTGAATAAACTAGTACAAAATAAACAAAAGAGACAGACTTATATGATGATATCATTTACTATTTTGTCTTTAATACTATAGATTATTTGATCTGGCGTAAACAAAAACACATTATATTCAGTCAACATCTTTTCATTTTAGATTTCGTTTCCCAAACTAAAGATTTTTTGCATAGTTAAGCAGCAATAGTAACTATACAAAAAATATACATATGGGTACATTCTGAAAGGGTAATATAGCATTGCAGCAGTATCACATGACAAGTTCAATAATAAATCACTATTTTGGTATGGTGTTAAAACAATTAAATTAATTAACATGCCTCAAAATAATCGTCTATATTATTCAGAAACACTTAAAATAAAATGCTTCCTCACCCTTCTAATTTACTATTTGATTTTTAAGAAAATATCAAGACTTATTTCAAAAGCAACAGCCTTGTTAATTTGAAAATGCACATTTTTATTTATTTTTTAAAATGCAACAACTGGTTAGTCTAATTCATCCATGAATTTGATTTAATTTAAAAGAGAGTATTTTGGAACCTATAGCTTTTTCATTCATTTATTAAAAAGATTAAATTTAAACATAAGCTGAAGCAGAAACACAAACTGCAATTTCAATCGCTCTAAAACATAAATAAGAAGGAACACAGTCGTATGTGCAAGCATGCTGTCTGCCCACCGAAGCAGTGCTTCTTGCCAAACCGTTTGGCTGTGTAGTTTCTAACTAAGTGTTTTGTGCGGTTGAGGTTTTAGATATATGCCTCCAGGACAATACTTGCAAGAACACTCTGAAAAGTTTAATTTTTTCAAGAAGTGTAATCATACATGTGTTACTGAGAAATGATATTGCAAATCTATATGCCTAGGGACTATAACAAAACCTTTCAGTCACAATGAAAATGTCGAGTTCCAATAATTTGGTAGCAGTTTCTTTTGAATGTAAATGGAATAAAAACTGTGTATGACATGGCACAAAAAATACTTATCTTCTGTCTCAGTTACAGCTTTTTTCAGAGATGTAAAAAAATTTTTTGACTAAAATTTGGAGTAATTTTTTTAAGAAAAAAAATCCACCCACACCATCTGGAATAGTTACATACTGATTTCTCTAAGTAACATAGAATATATCTTTTATTATTTTACACATTTCTACCTCAATAAGTCATTTTTTTTTATACAAAATGTGTTCCATAATTTGTAGTATTAAATGAATACAATTTATGAAATGTGTTTCATAAATTGTAGAACTAAATGAATCATTCTCTTTTATTCAAGAGAAAAAAAAATCAGCATTTATGGAATGCTAAATTTTTAGTATTCAGTACAATAACTGATGTATGAGCTCTAATGTTGAGAATAAGTAAGAATATTAGGCATTTTAGACTTGAAAATTGTTCTTAAGTTGATTCATACACTTTTGTCATAAGATGGGGAAAAAAAAGGCTAAAATCACAATGTTAAATATACAATTAAACCTTTGACATTGATTATAAATTTAAAAAACATATTTTTGGGCACTTTTATAATATTTTAAGAAAAATAGTTTAGCATCTTTAAAGAAATTACAACGTTTAAGTGTATTTTTAAAATCTGGAATAGTTACAATGCTAGTAACCCTCTTCAAGAAATGTATGATATACACTCAAAAGAATACTTACACACAGATTTAGTTCATTTTCTATGTAGAAGTTAGAATCTTATTAATTTAAAATGTTGGTAATTCTTCAAGTTATGAAACCAAATTGCATAATAGAAAGCTGTAGTATTTAATTTAAAAGTATTGAAAAATAGAGATTGAATTTCTATAAGTGTGATGTATTTTTTTTCCCTTCTATATAAAAATGTCATAACACAACAGTAACTATTTACTATCAGATAACAATTTTCGAATATAAAAATTTACTTTTGATTTCAATGAAAAAAAAATCTATAATTTTCACATTATTTAATTTCTCTACTTTTTGCAAGTAATACATCCTGTTGCTTTGTAGTGCAATGTTAATTAAACAACTAATCAATACTACAAAAATTGCCTCATCAAAGAGCATTAGTGGCTTCATGTTTACGCTCAAAATCGTTTAATATTCATTTATAATTTACAATTTTTTTTTAAAGAAACAGTCATGCATAAAAACAAGTATATTAATGAATTAAAAAGGTGTATTTGCATTTTCTTTGGAATTTAACTGAAAGTGTGGCAGTTATTCTTGTGATTAAACAATAATAATAATTTAATGCAAGAGGCAAGCCAAATTTAGTTAACATTTTTAAACAATTGGATAAAAATATAACATCTATCAATTGTAAAATATATAGATTTTACCAATTTTTTAGTAATACAAATTTTATATTAAATTTTTATCAATACAACATATTCAAATAGTGAGTGAGTGATCGTAAAATTTATTGGCGAAGAGCCGATATGGCTATGCAGAGCCAAACAAAAAATTAAACTGTATTCTAGACGCGAAGTTGAAAAAAAGGCAAAAAATGGTTGACAAGAAGGAGTGGTCGAAATAGAGAAGGATCGCTTAGGTATCCCGGAGCAAGGCCACCTGTGTTTACCAAAGACAGTAAACCCCATGGGAAAGAAAGATCACTAAGGTGCCTCAGGGTCATGATGCCCATAATTTTGCCTTAGAAGAAGGTAGTCCCTGAGGTCCTCCCTGATATAATCTCCAGGGGTGTATGCTCGCTATACTCCCCAGACACTGTACCCATTTTAGTTGCTCTTTTAATTTACATGCATGAGCTAAGGAGTGAGACTATTCTGTCATCCACGGCTCGTCTCATATGGGTCAATACATTCAAATAAACATATACTTTCAAGTTAAGCATTTTAACTTTTATTATCAATTTCACCGTATCCACACAACAATCTAACTACACTTATAAAAAAAATAAAAAAAGAAGAAGACATACCAAGAAAGAGTTGTCCAATTGGAATGAAATTTCATATAAAAGACATTTGGACTGGAGCATGCAAATGACAAAAATTTGGTGTCCAAAGAATTAATAATGAAGCAAAAAAAAGACATTGAACGTACACTCAGCAGGTGTATATAAAAAGTGATTCTCAATCAAAATGGTCAACTTTTTATACATTGGGCGATTTAGGATATATTTCAACGACTGAAAAATGCCTTGCCGCGAGGATTCGTTAATGCTGCAAAGCGGTGGAAAAGGCTGCTGGCTGGTGCAGGCAGTGCCTGGCAAATTACGGCCAGGTGCTGCGAGCGGTAACAGCATGCGCAGCCGGGCGGGCGGTATTTTGGCGGTGAGGCTGCCAGCGAGCCGGCGGCGTACTGGCTGACAAAGTGCCGCAACGCTGGCTTCCATTGCTATACGGCTGTGACGTACCGTACCGCGTTTGCCATTTTGCCTGGCAGAGCGGTTGGAGCAGAGCAGTTTGCCGTCAACCACGGCGCTGTTTCGCGCGAGCAAGCGTATTGGTGGCGGCTACGGTGGCGCGATGCTGGCGGTGTTAGTATGCCTTTCGTGTTTCCGCATGCTCTGGTTTGCATAAAGCGCGGCAGGCAGCATATGCGGCGGGCGTTTCGCAGAAGTGCGTACGTATTTTGCAAACTAGAATGTAAAAAAATAAAAATATAAATCAAACACATAGTGGGCAGCTTCCAATCTAGCTTCTTTGACACCACACATCCAGGAGTTATGTCTCTGGGTGCGATCCTTTTACACGCTTCATTAGAGACACATTTAGCAAGCTGGTATAGACGCATATATCTGAGACCTGTTTTGCTACACCTTTGAGGTAACTGTCCTTATTAAGAAGATAATACCAGACCACATATGCGACGCGTGTTGCTATGAACCGTCTTATATTGTCAAGCACTTTCTTGCCAGCCAGATTCTCCAATTGAGCATAGCTGGACATGGAAGCTTAATTGCATCTAACAGGGAATGTTGATGACCCATCCCAAATTGGAGAAAATTTGGCATTAAATACAAGGAGACCATCAGGAGCTTTATCACCTAAGCCCGTCAGGCAGCTTGTACCAGGCTAGAGGTGGGTCAACACCTTATAGAGCTTGTTAATTTGTGACAATGTAACTCTGAAATAAATCATTCAATTTTTTCTGAAATTTTAACCTTTTTCTATTCTGTAATAATATCCCTATCCACCAAAATTTGTCTCCATCAGACAACCTTCTTGTACATCTTTTTTTTTTGTTATAGTGTATATTTCAGTGTCTTGATATTATGTATAGAATTTAATAAAATATATGTTGCAACAGAAAGTTTTTTTTTTTATTAATATCATTTTTTAAAAAAGACTCATGTTAGTATTTCAACTAATTTAATTACAGAAACTAACAAATGTTATTTATTTACCTAAGAATCTAAGCATGCATTACAAAAAATATATTTTAAAGTTTAATCAAGAAAGAAAAGTATTTAAAAACTTTTTTTATTTAAATATTAATTCAAAGTAAAAATTTCTTCAGCGAACACTTCACCTTTAATGTTAGAGTATTTAAAATTATATTTTCTTCATGTCTAGATTAAGAAAAACTGTTTTTTCTTTACAACTACAAATCATGAATGGAGATATACATAAACCTTCATTATCTATCCAACGTTTGAAAAAATAATTCCGATTTAAAAGTCACAGATGTAGAGAATATTGCGAAATGCGAGTAATTATGGAACTTCAGGTTTTTTTTAATTATAATACAATATCGAGGCATTTCCTTCTTGTTTGGAAAGACACACCATAAATAAAAAATCTGACCTTTGAATTAAAGTTGTTTCTTTGATCAAAATATAAATTGTGCAGAAAAAAATTCAACTAATTTCAACTTTAAATAATTTTGACATCCGGTAGCATCTTACAGTGACTATTTTGGAAAAAAAAATGCATGTGTTATTTAACCCCAACCAGAGATAAATAATATAACAAAAAAAAATTTCAAATCTTTTAATTTGATAAAAAAAATAGGCTTTTGAAAATTGAAGCATTTATACTGTTTCAGAAAATACACAAAACTCCAAATAACATTCAACTTTATACATGTACACCACAGTTCTTACACATATTAATGAAATTTCCAGCATAATAACATGGTTTATATTTAAACATTCACTGTTAAACATATTGTTTTACAATTTCTGTTTGCTGCACCTGATAGTGTAAAACTACATAAAATGTATAAAAATTTACTTTGTATGAAAAGTTTTTCTTGAAATTTTTATTCATTCAATGTGGAGAATCGTAATCAGTATCTTTGAAATTCATGATAACAGCAGAAAATTTTTTTACTTATAATTCTGTGTTCATACAAATTAAACGTAAAAAGATGTGTCCTACATATATTTCAAAGGTTATTTCACCTAAATGAAAATCATGTCATATCTAGAAAACACAAATATTTAAATTTGCTGTAAACTAAGAGTCAATTTTAAGAAAAATCTGAACATGATTATCCCGATATAAAGTTAAATTTCATCAATTCAATAATATCGACATACACCCGAAACACATTGATGTAACTGACACAATTTTCAAACTTACAGCGTTCTGTTGGCATGAATACGTATTTTAGTTTTTTTTGTGAAAATTGGGTAAATTCCCCAGCCAAACATAAGGCTTTTCATTGGTATGAGTATCTAAATGTACTTCTTAAATTAGAACCGAGGAAAAGCCCTTTTACAGATTTCACAAACAAACGGCTTTTCATTGAATGAACACATGCTCTTGAAGTTACCACCAAGGAAAAGGCCCTTCCACATACATTGCAAACATATGTATTTTTCCTTGTTGTGAATATCAAGAACAGTTTTAAGGCTCCACCACCCGAAAAGGCTTTTGACAGATTTCACAAACATAAGGTTTTTCCTGGGTATGAACACGAAATGTGTCTTCAGATGACCACTTATTCTGAACGATTTTTTACAATAATAAACATAAGGTTTTTCTTTTAGTATGAATGCGAAATGCTTTTTCAACTCCATTAACTGGTAGAAAATTTGATTTGCATTTTTTTCAACAATATGGTCACCATTGGTATGAAATGTAAATCTGAAGTTACTACCAGCTGGAGAAATGTTTTTTACAATTTCACAAATATAAGGCTTTTCATTGGTATGATTAATGAATGCAACTTTAAGGAACTACTGTGTGAAAAGGACTTTGCAGATTCTCCCACAAACATAAGGTTTCTTGCATTGGTATGAACAAGCAAATGTTTCTCTTTAAATATCCTTTTGCAAGAAAGCTTTCCTACAAATTCTTGCCAAAACATAGTTTTTCTCCATGACCAGATATGTTTTGTTAAACTCAGAAGATGGTAAAAGTCCATGACAAATCTGTGAAGTATATATATTTTTCATTGTTATGAATATTTAAATGTTTCTTTAACATTCATTTCATGAGAAAGCTTTACACACCTACAAACATATTCTCCTCATTGCACTTCTATATCTTTTTTTTATATCAAAATCAGTAATAAAACACTGGTAAAATTCACACTTGTATGTCTCTTACGCTAGTATAAACAAGTAAATGTATTTTAAAAAACAAACTCTTTCTTTGAGGAGCATCACTCTGTAAAAGCATTATAAAAATTTTTTTTGTAATTTGTTTGTAAATACAAGCACTTAAAAAAAAACAATAGATAGAAGGATGGTAAACAAAGGAGACATCTAATAGTTTTTTTGTACAGATTGTTAGAATTTTTAACGATATTTCCATTGGTTTGTTTTGTGGGCACATGAAGTAGAGTATCTTTTGCATTTAAGACATCTATATAATTCTTGAGACATATATATTTATATAATTCAAACAATCTGCTAACGTATAATTTTCATCGGTATTAATTTAATAATGCTGTTTTGAATTCTCTGAAAAACATGCATTTCGACTAAATTCCTTTCTAAAATCTTTTCACTCTGAATTTCACCAAATCCAGTCTTCATAATTGAAGCTTAGTCAAAATAAAAGTATATACTTACATCGAATGATTAAGTTTAGCTATATTTAGTACCTCTCGATTTTTAAAAGCAACCAAACAGTTCTTCCTAAATAGTGGAAAAGACGAATTGCTGTGTTTCGATTGATTATCTTTTAATGATATAAAAAATAAAACTATTCATATCGTATGGTTTACCGGTTAAGATTCTTGATTCGAAAGAACCACGTGATTACCCTTGTTTGTTAAGAAAGCTTAAGTGATGTAGATAATAGAACGATTTAGACCGGATTGTGTAATGCCAATTTTGAGGGTAGGTTTATCTACAAAGTGTAGATCATCAGATTTTTCTAGGTTACCATATCCAACCATTTATGAACTATTGGCTATTTTCTAAATAATTACAATAAAGAAAACAAACAGCAAAATGATCTGTCTGTCTTGTTGATATAATGCAAAATTTTTCACTCATCCGGTCGTAACAAAAAAAAAAAAAAAGATTATAATAATATTTTCTTAAAGAGTAACACCTTGCCATCTGAACAATACCTATTCAATTAAGAATTGATTAAATTTTCAAAAGTCTTAAATTTTATATTAATATGTTTAATGTATGTCTATCAGAAACATTATATATTTAATGAAAGCGAATTAAATAAAATACGAAATGAAATTGAATGGAACGAAAATGAAATTGTAAAATACGAGCATTTTGCTGAAAATAGAAAGTATAAATTATTTTAAAAAAAATCATGTACAATTTGTTTGTTTGATCTTCAGTGAACTTGGAAATCTGTTAGTTTTTTCAAATGAAATTAAAAGTATCTAATACTTAAGAAAATATATTTTTACAAATTGTCATGTGTAATAATCATTTAATAACAGCTGTTAAAACTTGTGCTTTTGTTAATTTTATTAATGTTATTTTTATTATGTTAAATATTTTTTTTGCATAATATGTATCACACTTTTATATCTAAGTTTAACCTAATTAAACCTTCAATTTAGTAAGAACCAAGTTTTTATAATTTGAATTATAAGAACCCATTATGGTAAAAAGTATAGACAGAGTGTGCAAAAGTATATAGTATTGTGAAATAGTTCCTTCTAATTCATCCTAACCTATAATGATATCAGATCTTTTTTTTTTTTTTTTTTCAACTTTAAAAATCATTCATGATTGCATCCATTTTGATAGTATTATGTAGTTAAATTTTAAAAATAAATCTTAAATATTTTTTTAAACATGTTTACTAATAAGAGATTCAGGATGAAAATTAGCCAATTTTTTCCTAATACATAGTTGTATATATCTTGATGTATATATTTGTGTGAAAAAAAAAAAGTAAATGCAACATAGCTATTTTGGAAATGTTTTGATGGAGAAGCCAGCTAAATTTAAGCTACAAAAATGAAACTCAATACATTTTACATCCAATTAGAAAAGTTTATTTCAATTTATTATTAAGATTTTCAATTTATGGAGTCAAAACAAATATACAAGAAATTATTATACTTTTATTTTATTGAGTAACAACTGCCATCTGAACGTATCTTAAAACCAATTAAGAAAATTGATTAAACTTTCTTAAAAGCCTAGTTAAATTAAAATGTAGGTACATCTGTCAGAAACATCAGAAAGTTTTTTAGAAAATATATGATCATTATACCTAAGTTTAAATCTTATTAACATTGAATTGTAAATAGAAACACTGTAAGGGTGAAATAGGAAAGTATTTCCATTTTAACAAAATCATAAAAGCACTTGGTTTTGTTTGGTCCTCAGTGAACTTGGAACTTGTTAGCTTTTTCAATTGAAATTAAATATTCAATACTCAAGAAAATATATTTTTATAAATTGTCATGTGTAATAACTCATTTAATAATAATAAATGCAAAACTTGTGTTTTGTTAATTTATATTTAATGTTATATTTTATTTATGTTAAATATTTTTGCATAATATGTAATACATTTTATATGTATACAAATCAATTAAAACTTTCAATTTAGTGGAAGAACTGTAAGTTTTTATAATTTGAATTATAAGAACCCATTATGGTAAACATATAATACAGTGGGCAAAAGCATATATAGTATTGTGAGATGAATTAACTCATAATATATAGATATTTTTTTTTCAATTTTAAAATAATTCTATGATTATTAAATAGTGAGAATTTAAAATAAGTATTAAGTATTTTAAATATGTTTAATAAGAGAGAGTCGGGAAGAAAATTAGCCAATTTTTTCAAATACATGATTGTGTATTTCTTGATACATATTTGTGTAAAAAATAAAAGTAAAATGCAACATACATAACATTTCATAGGACAAGAGTAAGAATAATTGTAGCAAATAAAAAATGAAAAAAAATTCTTACATTTTACATCCAAACAGAAAGTTTATTATGAAAACAGATTGTACCTGTTTTGTTGAGTTAAAAGGTCAATTTGATGACTACTATTTGGCCCTGAACTAAGTTATATTCAGCGTAATATTTTGTCTTAAATTAAATTTCACTCAACCTCAAACTAATGCAGACTTTATTTTAGTTTAACTAATCTAATCTATGTGGATTTGAAAATAATAACTTGTTTTGAAAATTTTTCATTCCCTTGTATTAGTGGAACAAAATTGTTGGAAAATACATATATTTTATTTTCTTATCTCTTCTTAAAAATATCTGGGATTTTGATTAATGGTAAGATAAAACGAAAAGAAGTTTTCATTAAAATGCGAAACAATTTATATTAATACACCCAGGATAAGTAGATGATTTTGCTTTTATCTTGTTAAAAAAAATAAAGCTCTATAACAATTTTAAGTTATTTTTTTGAAAGGGGGGAAATGAGTTTGTTGCCAATTTCTTATTCTGTTTTTATTTTTAATTAGGTTGCGGATATGGAAAGGAGTCTTGAGATGCGGTGTGGGGATATTTTTTTGAGGTGCCGGCTAAGTTAATTCTGTAATTTTGAGGGGTTCATGAGTGATTAATAACTTCATCACGATCATTGATATTGTTAATTTCCGCTGAGAGATTATTATGAGAAATTTTGATATTTGATTACAATTCATAGTTTGTGATGTTGCAAACGTGGGGAGGAAGAATCTTATTGAGAGCCATTTTACTTAGTTTGCCTTTATTGATCGCTGAGAACGTTAAATGGCTTCAATGTTAAAAAAAGCGAATTGGTTAATAGAATCTACGCCGTACATGAGGATCGCTTTAAAGAGGTAGATATGGCTTTTCCTAACTCATCAAAAAAAGAAAGTTCTAAAATACACCAACTATCTATAATGTACGCAATAGCCTAGTACGGTTAGTCGCAGACTGGCAGTTTTACTGAGTCGACTGATGGAAGACTCGCCGTGTAGCCGGAGCTGATGCACGTTTAATCTGTCGGAACTCAAATGTCCCTGATGGCGTGGTGTGGAAGTTAGAGGGGGTGCCAGTTCAGGTGTCATGTTCGTCACTGACCGAGGCTCAAAATCACGGGGTCCGTCGCCAATAGCCCCTTTGCTCTGGTGCGACGTTAATAAACCATCCTCTCTCTTTATCAACTGTATCTTTAAAAAATCGGTTCTTTATCTAGCTCTGAGTCTGGCTGCATGTAACTTTTTCATATATATATATATATATTATTATATATATATATATAATTGATAGCATTTGCGTTATTATCCTTTCATGGAAAAGTTCCCAACACACCACACATTTGTATTAAAATGAATATCTGAAAATTAATTATTTATTAATCAGTTCTGAACTTAACCTGCATTTAAAAAAGTTCAAATACTATTATCCCTTTATATTGATTGTATTTTCAATAACATATTCTTATAACCATCTGATTTATTTTGACTTTTTAAAAAAAATTCATTAAAGATTTTAGAATATTTTATATACTGTTAAAGAAATTTAAAGAGAACTTTATTGTTTTAGAAAGGAGGGGAGATGTCACACACGCTGCAAAGGATATTTACTACATTCCATTTTATAAAGAAATTACAAGCAGTTTTAATATTTTAAGTAGTTGATAATTATTAAAAGTTTTGAAAATATATTATTTTATCATAATTTTTCATAGAACTCATACCAATTTGTGATCATGAATCTCGAAGCAAGGTGCTGTTCTATTTTTCTCCCATGGGGTTTATTGTCTTGGTAACAATATGACGCACCCTCGGGATGCGCCATGATCTTCATTCTCGACTCTTTCAGGCCAAATTTTTTTCCATTTTTCAAACATCTAGATCATATCTTGTTTGGAGCAGTATAACTGTATCTGGCCTCGCTCCATAAACTTCACCTTTCTCTTATCAATTTTGAATAGTATCGAAAAATAGAGACTGAATTTCACAAGTGAGATTTTGTTTTTCTCTATTTTCTTTTTAGTTTGCTATTATAATTCTAAATACATTACTTTTATTTTATAATTTTTTCAAATATGAAATAGCAATACGTAACCGAATTAA
>BMAW01074124.1:0-11334 GCA_019974015.1 Nephila pilipes
ATCAAGAAATTTTTCAATTTTTCAATTTAATTATAATCTGAATTTAAAAATTTTAGAAATTGATTGTCTGTAATAATGGTTATCCATGACTTTCAAACATATGAGAAAAGTATTTAAGTGTTAATAATTCATCAATGAAAATGTAATTTAGTCCGTAAATCTGTCGTTGAACAGAATTCCGCATCACCGATGAGGTAGTGTGTAGTGCGATGTGTTCCCATTATTCTACATGGCGGATCCCCAGTAGGCCAAAACCATGTAAAAATTGCCAACATAAAAATAAAAATACATTTTTATATATATATTTTTATTTTTTAAACCTGTTGAAACAATTTTTTTGTGTATTACATTTCTATTGTCTTTATTTTGAATGCATGGCAATTTTTGAGGTGACAACTACATTTTTATTTTTTATTATATCAATTTATTTATCTTAATTATTACATTCATTATTATTTTATCTTATTCTTATTTTAGAAATAGTTAAATATTAGAAAAATATGAAATAATATGCCTACATTTCCAAAACATCTCTGTAGACAACATTCTTCGTTCGTTTTTCTGGTTGAAGGTTGATTAGATTTTCACGTGAACTAACTCTTGAACATGCCATATAAAATTGACCATGTGAAAAACAGACACTTTGTAAATCTACACCAGCTAATTTTAAACTCTGCCCTTGTGCTTTATTGATAGTCATCGCAAAGCAAAGTCTAACTGGAAACTGCAAACGCTTAAATTCAAAATGATAATCTGATGGAATTAATGGTATTCTTGGAATTATATTTTCACCCTCATACTTTCCTGTAAAAATAGTCGCTTCTATAACGTTTCTTTTTAGAGATTTCATTTTGAGTCTGGTGCTGTTACATAATTTAGGAGGATTTAAATTACGCAACAACATTATTGACGTACCAATCTTTAGGTAGCCTAGTGGGCAAGGTTTCGAATTCGTGGCCGGCGGTTTTCGCTCAGTCGCGGGTTCGATCCTTGGCCGCCAAAGACCCACCGTGTAGCCGGGGTGGATGCACGTTAAATCTGTCGGGGCCCAAAGTCCTCCCGTTGGTGTGGTGTGGATGTTAGGAGAGGGGGGTACCAGCTCAGTTGTCGTCCTCGTCACTTGATCGTGGTTCAAAATAATTATAGAAAGAAAATATTCTGAAAGCTGATCCTTATGGTTAAGAAGACTATTCAAAGGTTCAGGGTAGGATCTAATAGCAGGAATTTGGACTTGATCACCGCTGCAGCACATTCCTGGAGGTTCTTCTATCCATTTTAAAGCATGGCACTACAAACAGGACAAACGTTTTCTGATATTTTTTATCTGCGATTTTATCATTTAAATAGTCAATATCTGTTATATATATTTAAAACCAAAGCTTTAGAAATCCAAGGCACTAATTTAACTTTTGATCTTTTTTCATTGCATTTAATTACAGCTGCCTGATTCATAGGGGGGTTATTAGAAAAGTATTTTCGTATTGCTGCTCTATGTACTTCAGGATGGCTTTTAGTATATTTTGAAGCAACTTCTCTATGTATTTCAAGATGACTTTGAGTATACTTTCAACAGCGTGTCTTACTTGTTCATATCTAATTGAATTTGTGAATATTTTTCCTCTTTTTTTTACCTTTATTTAATTGAAGAGATATTATATCATTAATAATCTATTCACTTGAACTTGATAAATTAATGTTAGATATTGATTGAGTCTTTGAAAGTAGCATAGATACATTTTCTTGAGGATGAAACACTAAAGATGACACATTTTCTTCATTTTGTTTCACATTATCATCACCAAGATTAACTTTACTTTTATTTGTTAATCCAACTATTTCAATATAAACATCAAAATGTCCACTATTATAGTTTCCCGTAAAACATAATTTTTTTTCTTCTCTGAATTGTTTCACCAACAGAAGCTATAAGGCAGACGCCTTGATACACTTCGAACTGATAGGGAAATAGCTCTGCCTCCGCCATAATTTCGCAAATAGATCCTTACGTGTTTGGTTTACACATTTCGGTAAAATATAAATCGCTAATATTATAAGGGGCGCCAGATAGCATTTGAGTGTAGCATTTAAACCGATCCCAGTTGTCAAACACGTGAGAAACAATAATATTTCTCATTTTATACGCCATCGATATGTCACCGAACACCAGCAAAGACAGAGACGAAAATAAACTTGCTCCGTCGCCCAGAATTTTAAAAACTTTGAAAGGAGTAGGTATTCTATCTATCCAAATATATTCAACATCTATTATTAAAAACTATAACTGAAAAGTAAATAAGAAAAATCAATTTGTATTAACCTACAATGAAATACTTTTCAAGTTAAAAAATATAATTAATTTTTTAAAATCAAATTATTTAAAAATTCAACAAAAAATACTTACAAAAAGATAAAGTATAGTAAAAAAATTTAGCAAGAAATCACCCGTATTACGTTATCCTTTTTACATAGGGATAACTCTTACGCTAGCAGCATATCTAAAACCGCATTTGAATAGACAGAATAGCTCTTAAAAAAACATATCATTAAAAATAATTCTGTATTCTGAAAACGATAAAATATCCAGCCATTTTAAAAAAACAAAAACGTTTATTTCCTAGAAACCATAAACTAAAAATTGCCAAAATACAAAAACAAAACATTTGCAAAATGTTTACATTAGGTTACAGTTAATGCGTACATCGCAATAAATATTTTGACAGCTACTTATTTTTTTTTTATGAATGATATGAATAACATACCGTTATTATTCATTTGTTAAAAGCCAACTTCAATATCTTCGTAAGATTGCGTTTAGATTTACAAATGTAATTTATCAATCATTATTAATAATAAAATACTTTTCTCATAAATTTAAAACTTACGTCTAGGTTCCACAACAATAAAAAATTATTTTTTGCTGAGCAAAGCGGGCGGAAGTCAGCTGGGGTTACCATAGTATAGCTTTTTAAAATTCACAATGCAAGGTCATTGAAATGCTTCGACTTGGCGGTGGAAGATATTTGGTGATAAATCCATCCTCCATCAGCGCATCAATATTAAATTATTTGGTATTTTCCATTTCGCACGCGCAAATCTCGCCTAGTAAACTGAATTGGTAGCAATACACAGTATACATATAAAAAAAATATATTCCGTTTGGCGTCGGTCATATCATTTTTAGCGATAAAGTCGCCAAAAATGACATAACCAATGGATAAGAAAAGATTAACGGATGAAAATTACATTTAGGATTAGAATTCCGTAAAATCCGTTCTTAGTGAGCGTCTACATCGCAAAATGAGTAACTGTACCAAATTTCAAGTCAATCGGTTGTATAGTTTTAGAGATATCGTGATGAGTCAGTCAGTGATATTTCGCTTATATATATATATATATATATACCAAAATATACACTGAACACATTCATGTAAATGCAAGGATATTTGAAATAAATTGTGAAAATGATATAAATATATGAAATTTCTTTCTGTCCATTGTAATATAATTTGTTAAAGTACTCCCCTTTTTTTTAATGAATTATTTATCATATCAATCTGAAATCCCTTTGTTAAAATTGTCTACAGAACTAAAACTAAACGTTGTGTAAGAATATAAAGTAATTAATTTAGAACCAAAAAAATACAGTGAAATAATCAGAGAATCAATACGAAAATAATCGATTTTGAAAATACACTTTCAATTTGCTTAATTTAGAATTCGCTAGTCTGCCAAACCTATCCTTTTCAAAGTTTTTTATTAACATTCATTGAGATAGTGAAATCAAATAGCGAACATTGAAAAATTTTCTTGTGAGAATCAGAAAGTTTACCTTATCTGAACAAGGTAGTCTAATTACTTATACATTTATTCATTTCTAGCGTTTTGATTTTTAACTTTTTAACTTTTGTGTGTTTTTCCTGTTTATCTTGTGTTTTTAAGGCTGTTTCTTTTGAATAGATTTTGGCGCAGCATAGCCTACTTTGGCTCTTGCGCCATTAAAACCTACTTTCACTCACTCACTCATTTCTAGCGTAAGAACGTTGGCTGATTCGAGATAACATTGCATATAAATTCACTCATACACAATAATAATTTTAAAAAAAACACTCCTAGATTTTGAAAATTCAAGTATCACAATTTGAATATATATATATATATAACTATATATGCACTTAGAAAATAACACGTTTAATTTACTTTTTATTCAGATATTTCTTTTTATAATTAAAAAAAAAAACATTACTTGATAGCACTTCATTGGAATTAGACGGATTGTCCGAAAAAATAAATATGGATTACAATAACTGGAATCTTGCGATGAAACGTTCACACTAATACACGCTGGATTTTTTTAATGCTTTTTCAGGAATCGACGTCCTGTTTTAAGAGCATAGATTAAATTTAATTTAGATTATCACTAAGAAACATTTAATGCGAAGAAGCAATTGATGATTTCGTCGTCAGAAAAACTCGTCGTCGCAGAAAACTAACTGTGGAAATGGAGGAGGTACACATTTTCTCTGTAGTGGATCTGTCGTCGCTGGACACTGGCGATTCTTGTTATAGAGGCATACGTCATCGCTTTAAACTGGGAAATTTTGTTTATCTCAGGGCGAGCATCTAATTTTCTTTTCTTCTTGTAGACATCTCCCATTAATTTTGTAGGCATGTAGAGTCGAACGCTCATAAATTTTGTACACTTTGTGGCATCTCAGGTCACAAATTTTGCACACATCCCGAGCCGTTTTCCTGTAAATTGTTGCACAGATCGCGGACCGAACGTCCATAAATTTTGTAGAACGGGGTTGATGAGATTGTACATGCCGAATTTACACTGGTTTGCTCTTACGCAAAGTGCTGGTTTGTCTAGGGGAGTAATTCCATTACCGGAATCTATGATGACTTCGTACTCTTTCAATAATGAGATTTGAAGTTGTTTTACTTCGTTTATTAGAAGGAGAGATGGAGGAAAACGTTTAATAAAAGCTGCTATGTACAAGTTGACATATTTCTAATAACTAGTTCTTCTGAGAAACATAGATGATAGCCTAATTTAACCCATATCTGCGATGGGCTTCAGAACGCGTGCTGGCGTTTGGAGTTCACCCCTTCAACAAGGGAAGAACGGAGGAAAAAAGAAGCTGAAAGAAGGGAAAAGAGAGCGAGGACGAAATGTCACTCAGTTTTGTTCTGGAATAAGGGATGATACACGAGATATCACATGACGCTGATTCGTGGTGCCACCTATCGAGTAACTGAGGAACTGGTTTTACAGTACATTTGAAAAATACAATTAATACTTTGATAATTAGCTGGAAAATCCTACACACACACATATATATATAATGCGCCCCGCCTTAATAAAATATGTTTCCAAAGCGGCTCGCAAAGACTTTCGGGTTGGGCAGGCCTGATCTAGACGTTAAAAATAAGAGAAAAGGTAAAAACTAACAGACAAGAAGGGTCGTAAATAGAGAGGGATATTTAAAGGCACGTCACCCGTGTTTACTAAAGACAGTCAATCTCGTAAGAAAAAATAGATCATTAGGGAAGTTTGAGGGTTATGATTCCTGTAGATAGAGTAAAGTGAGTAAGCTCCTGAGTATAACGGTCTGAATTTATGTCGTTTTAGACATACAAGGGTGAATGAGATTCTATCTTGTAATTTTGAGCTATGGTTTGGTGACGGTGATGATATTTCAGCTGAGACCTCGTTCTTCTAATAGCCACTTCCCGTCTTGAAAAGACTTTGAGGCACAATTATACTGAAAAGGCAGTAGCTTCTGTTACAATTTCCAAATAAGCGAGTAAATGACATTTTGCTACGGGATTCTCCCCCCTGATTAAAGAGAGAAATTTAGAACACTGCAGCAGTTAAATAGTTGAAATGACTGAGAGCAGATGAAGTTGTGAGAATAGGCGCAAAGAACTTTTTGAAATTTTAGAATGAACAATAACTAGTAAGCAATACGATACCGTAAAACTGACCTAAAATATTTCGCTTGTTTTTCAAAGTAGCAATTGCGCAAAAAAGCTGCGGCCGCAGAAGACGACTGGTTATGGTCGCGTCCTCGCCGCCGGGGATGTGTTCTTCGAGTTGTGGTAATCACAGTCCTGAAATTACTTAAGAACCACCACGTTGCGGGGCTAATACACTTTAAATCTGTCGAGGTTCCAAGTCCTCCTTAATTGTGGGGTGTCGACTTGGCTGTCATTCTCGTAACTTGATCGATGCTCAAAATGACGAAGTCCATCGCCAATAGTGCCGATGTTTCTTCTGAATGCGACACGGCTAAGTAATTATCAATTCATAGAGGCAGGACTTGAACCCATAATTCATTTTGAACGTTACTGGCTGCGAAGCTCATAACCATGATCACTGGGGTACCACAGTTCCTAGGATGGAATTTAAAATCGATTTTCTTTTCAAGAATTTTAATAATAAAAAAATAATGCGAGCAAAATATTTGGAAATATAAATAAACGAATATTAGGTTGCATCATGAGGTAATAGTAAAAATATGTCTTGAAAAGTAATAATTAACTCATGCATTATTACATTAAAAAGCTATCGATTTTACTTTTTGTTAATTTGTTTCAAATTCTGTTTCAAACAGATTGTTGAGTGATTGAAAAGGGCTTTGAATTCATGAAATCTTTCAAAATATTTTTTATCGTTTTATACATATTGCGATAATATGGTATACATAAGTTATTTGTGCATATGAAGAGCTGTGTACAGATACATTTACTCAGTTATTTCTTAATAAATTTATGCATTTTCAATTTTAATTAGTGAATTAATTATTGTTATTATTTTGATTCTGTTTCTGAAACAATTATTCATCCCCTCAAGTAGGAATTGCAAAAAAAAAAAAAAAAAAACGTGTTTTTTTAGTCTAGTAGCCAAAATCGCAATTTAGAAACATTCATCTTAAATTCATTATTGCAGTTATCTAGTCCCCTTCAGCATATTTTATTTCCCAGATTTGTAAGAGCTCAAAACAGCGTCTATGAGAATCAAAATCATTAACTGGACATTTATTTGTTCAAATTAAGGAGCGAAATTTAATTTTATGAATAATTACGAACCTAAAGAATTTTTGTTTAATATTCTCAATAGATTTGAAAATAAAAAATGCAACATTTAATCATGAATTTTTTCTCTACCACTCCCGAACGAGAGAGAGGGGAAAAAAAAACCTTTACATACATAATCCACGAACACTTGCACGTGTTTCCTTCCAACACCCCCCGATGGAGCACGTGTTTGCAAAATCCTCCGGGGAGCCATAAAAGAGGGGGGATAGAGAAAGAATCATCATTTTAATATCCGAATAAATAAAATACAAAAAGTTACTCCGGGGATAAGCCAAGCGATTTTTTTACACTGAAAGAACAGTGGTGTGAGAAAGAGGGAATCCCCTTCCCCACTTCGTACTTTTCAATAATCTATCAACTGGGGCTTATGGGGCAATCCGTGTGCACACCGGTCCTCTCTAAAAGTGTGCTTCCACAGAAGCTCTTTGTGCTCCTCCGACCTCCTGGTCGACCCTCTTGGGGGTCAGGGAGTGTGAGGTGCTAGCCGCATTTCCGTGTAAATGTTGCTGAGTTGGAAAGTTAGTAACTGCAGAGCGAGAGGTTGGATTTGGGAACATATTTTTTGGAGGGATGACAGGCTTTCTATGGAGGGATTATGGCCGATGTATTTAACAGATTTTAAAGCTGTTTTAAAAGTTGATTTAAATGCAAGCATGATATTAAGTATCGAAAATAAAATTTTATTTTTCGAAATGAAATATATAATGTACAATTTTTTCGTAAGTACCATTTATTTTCATGTATTCTTATTCATTATGTGGCTGTAAATAAAATTTTACTGAAACATAATTTTACTATTCGAAATGGCGTAACGTGCTTAAGTGCAAACCGGACGTGCTATTTATTTACATATGATAAAATTATTATTTAAAGGTTATGGCCTTTAGATATCCAATGTACTTAATGGATATTAGAGCTTTTAAAAATTACTTTAAAATGATAACACTCAATAAAAATAATAAAATAAAATTTCATTTTTCGAAGTGGTGTAAAATGTACTATTAAATCATACGTGCTATTTATTTTCTTATATTCATATTATTATATGCTTGGATCATATTATTATATGCCTTTAGATGTCCAATACATTTAATGGGTTTTAATGTTGTTTAAAAAGTTAATTAAAAATGCAAACATGATATTAAGTATTAAAATGAAATTTTATTATTCATAATGGGATAAAATGTGTAATAAAACGTACATGCTATTTACGAGTATTTTTTAATATTTACACTGTGGTTCCTCAAAAAAATCGAAACATTTTTGGTGATAAAAATATTGCACTTTCTTTAGAAAAAAAAAATGTTTGAAAATCCAATTTCATTTAAAATCACCAAAAGAGCTTCACCCTGGTATTAGGTATAACAATCTATTCCATTTTCTTAAAAGTTGCCGGTATGAGTATCTGAAAACCCCCCCCCCCCCCCTCCAAAAAAATAGCGAAGATTAATATAGCTATAAGTAGAAATGTTACAAGTAAATGATATAGATTTTATTGTTTATAATAAGAACGCAAAAACTGCAGTTAAAATAATATTCATAAATTTTAAAAAGGTGTAAAACTTGTAATTATATTTACTGAGTTAAAGAGATAATTACTGAGGAGTTATAACTCAGTCATTTCATATAGTTTCGTAGTTCCATTTTTCATAAGTTGTCATCAGATGCTTCTTTTTTTACTTCTCTAAGACGGAGAAATCTAAAGGAGAAAGATCTATCCAATTATGACCGAATTAATTTCCTAAACACTTTTCTGAAATGATTAATGACATTGTCATTGTGCAGATGCTAGTAGTTGTAGGAACAGCGTACTTGATGCGAATACCATTTGTTTTATCCAGTTCTAAAATTCTCTCTAGTCCTTTAACATTTTTACGTCACGTGTTTTGTTCCTTATTTTTGCTGTTTTTATTATAATAAAAAATAATGAAAATAATACAAATGATAGTAAATGTAAACTTTTGAATAAAATTTTACTATATTGTTGCTCGCTTCATCTAATTTTTGGCTCTCTGATTTAGAAAAAAAGTACAAATTTGTATAGCGAGGGAAAAAAAAACTTCTATTTAAAAGCCAAAACAGAATATGAAATCAATTGGTATGTAGGGTGTTTCGTAATTTACGAATGATCGTGTTACATTAATGCGGAAAATTAGTCGTTAACGTTATTTTAATATTAAATCTTTAATTAGATTTTCAAAATTAATTCTATATCTTAAGAAGATTTAACTGCACAGGACCGACCCGGTGAAAGCGGGTCACACCTCAAAGTTAACTTACAGGCCTTGAAATCAATCATTTATTTCATTTTGCCTTTTATTACATTGTACAAATTTGTATGATAAGGTGTGCATGAAGTAATAATAATATAATTAAAAATAACAGAATAAATATTTATATATACAATTAAATTACCTGATCTGCAGACCTAATAAGATTTTCGAAAGGCAGACGATTTTTACAAAATACTGAAATAAAAATACTACAGAAGATGTATATTGTCTCGATAATATATATATCTCTACTTATATTACTTAGTAAAGTTTAGTAATATACAACATTAAGCACTTGTGCTCTTTTTCGATTCGAATACTTTTTTTCCCATCCTCGTTACTACAAAATAGATGTTCGATGAACCTTCACCACGCAAGCGCAGTGAAACATTGTTTTCATTTTTAAATTCCTACTATTAGTTCACACTCTCTCTACATATATTTTGTTCAAATTTTCAACCGTTAATAAAATACTTTTTATTCATCCACTCAAGTTCAAATACATTTTCTTAAACTTGTAGTGAATGACACTTGATGTTTATACAGTTTTTTCAAATATTAATTCATTTAATTAAATTTAATTGGTGAAAATGTACTTTGACCCAACCACTAGGCGTGATTTCAAAAATTGCCAAACTTGGCGATTTTTTTCGGCTGAAAGTTAAGTCCGCGAAGGCGGACCAAGGTAGCCAAAATTGGCAAAATACCGCTAAATAATTTAATAAAAAGTAACTAAAATAAAAATTTTCTTTGTTGATCTAAGTAGGAATTGACTTTGTGAATTTTTTTTTATATTGTTATCACAAGCTGGCGCTAACTATCTGCAACCGTAGTGATTGACTCAAAGTACGCCACCTTGCCTTGGATGGGTCGAGGTGAAATGTGCACTAATTGCTATATACTATTCAAATTATGTACGTGCGGATTAAGCCGGAAACAGAAAAGAAAATGCAACAATTTTGATTTTGCAAAATCGATTGGTGGCGTGGGGCTTTCAGAAAGGCCAGGCCCAGTCCTCTCGCACCGTTCCAAGTTCCCTTCGGGCTGCTCTGTAACTGCATATTCTTCTTGTAGGATCTTGCTCGATACAATTACTGTTCAATGTACGAGAGGTTTGCGGGTTCCGGATTCTATACGATAACTAGATGATCGTGTGAAATAATGCAGGGTACTGCATATTAGATCTAAAGGAGTTAGGTCCTCTGTGGCTTACCTACATTAGATAGGTATGGCCTAGTGATCCTTTTCTTTCCTATAAGTTTTACTGTCAGTGGTAAATATGGGTGACACACCCTAGAGATCCATCTCTATTTTCAACTCTCCTTCGAGTCATCCATTTTTTCCCTTTTTTTTTCTTCCAGTTTTTCAAATGTCTAGATCACAGTTACAGCTTGTTTGGTAACAGCTTGTTTACGATATTTATATATTTTTAAATGTAGCATAAGTTTTGCAAATATTATAGCATGGGAAAAAAATTCTATCTTTTTCTTAAGCATTTTTTAATTGAAATATTTCTAAATGCTTACTTAGTTAAACCAGTGTTACAGATAAGTTTATTGCTATCAGATACTATTTACGTAGTTATGTACATCTCAGGCTTCAATTACACATTACCATATACTTATACACATTTGACTCTTTATTATTATTATTTTTAAAATTTCTTCTGTTCCCTCATTTAGTTTTTCGTAATATTTTTCAGCTAATTCTGAAATAAGAAGAAAAATCCGTTTTTAGTTGAAGAAATGAAAGATATAAAACGCTTTCGATTTTTTTTTTTTTTTTTTTTTTGCTTTATAAGTTGAAAAATAATTATTTTTGATTTAATTATCTGTTGCGTTTGTGTTGGTATATGATGTGATTTTTCTCATTATACCACAGCATACTATGAATATACTTTTATATAATACAGTTTTGTTACATATACATCATTCTTAGAAAATTTTAAAATTAAAAATAA
>BMAW01074147.1:0-13243 GCA_019974015.1 Nephila pilipes
GAAAATCGTTATAAAAGTTAAATTGTAATAAAATAAACTAAAGGTTAGGATTAGATACAAACTAGGTTTAATTTTATTATATAGGTTACATGTAATAATTTTTTTCGTGGAGCATCATTTTCTAATACTGTGTTAAAAAAATCGTTCTCGAAAATTGCTATGTATTAAATTTTTCTAATGACAAGAACATTATTTTTTTAATAAAGATTTATATGTAAATTCAAAAACAATATAAAATGGAGATTACTATAGACACTAACTTATACTTTTTGTGAATTAATAGTAATAAAATGTGAATATAATAGTCTCTATAGCCTAATAAGATTTTAGAATGTGTTCATGTTATTTTTAAATATGCACCTTGTTCAGATAAGGGATTTCACTTAAATATGTCTTTCAATTATGATACAATTTGTAACCATTAATATTCTAATCCTTAGTCAAATAATTGGCAACAAAACTCCATTTGTCATAACTCCAAATAATGAGCAGAGATATAATCGTGAACTGAAATATACGGGTAGCTGAGGAATTAAAAATTAGATACAGATCATTCAACAATGATTTTGTTAGTTATTTTTTTCTTACTCATTTTTTTTTTCATATTGTTATGTATTCTTGTTATTTCCGATCATCAAAAAATATTTCTGTTTGTCTACGTATATTCTCCCTCTCTTGTAATAGCTTCGTGTTGTTTTTTATTAGGCACGTTAGGAGGAACTAAAAAATGTGAACAAATTAACAAATGTACTTAGTGTTCTATAAATTCCCGGTCATCAATTTTAGGTGATACAAAGTATAATTTTATCAAATGCTTTAAGTATAGATAGTCTTCCTCATTAAAAAATAATCTCTAAATTCATATCAAATTTAATCATATTCAAGACTGTATGAAAATGAAATGCATATAGTTTTGCCATGAGCTGGAGATACGGTTGCTCTTCGTTTCATATAATACCTAAAGATGAATTTCAATTTCAATTTGTAGTTATTTTTTCACTTTTTCAATTTGTAGTTATTCCTTTTTCGAAGTAAAGATTCAATTTTACTGCATCTCGAGTTCTGATTTTCTAAATGAATTTTTTTTTATAAAAAGGAGCTATTCGGTTTTTGCCAATATTAAAAAACCAATCATGAAAAAAAAATCAAAGCAGGAGAGCTGATCCGAGAAATAGATAGAATCAACGATACTGTGGTTAAATAGTGAATGATATGCAACTCTTTAATATCTTATGTTAATAGTATCAAAAATTGAACATTTAGTTAGATAAAAAGAGAAGATAAAACGATACACACACACACATATATATATATATATATATATATAAACTCGATATTATTAAATAAAATCAATGAATTGTTGCAAATTTTATACAGATCACTTTTCAATATTATTTATACTAGATACGGGAGAAACAGAAAATAATTTAATGAAGTGTGAACATTTTTAATTAAATACTTAATAAAAATTATTGCAGCGAACTTTTAAAAAATTATTACTCTACTAATGATATGTATATGACATATTTAATGCTCCACCTAACCTATAATTATGCTAAATTAAAAAATTAGTAGAAGTATGATAAAGAAAGCCATTTTTGAGCAAAGTAGAACAAAATTTAATAATTATTACATATAATTTATATATAACTGATTCATTATCAAGAATTCATGAATTAAATAAAATACTGTTTATTATAAGAAAACATACAATGGTACACTTTAACATACAAATATTTATGATGAATGATTAGGAGCTAAAAATAAGTAATTATATCCGAGATAAGAACAATAAAGCAATTGTCATTATGAAAGCAAAATTGTTTTAAAAATTAATGAACTATATAAATTCCAGTCAACACATTTCGGTTTCAAAAATTCACAAAATGAATCTATATTGTTTATTTTAATTATTAGTAAGATAGTTATATTTTTGTCATAGATATGCTGTTTACATTAAAAAGCTTATTAACATTAACTGGATATTTCAATTTAACTAACATACATAGAAAAGCAGTTTTTGCTTGATTTCACTCTTTTGTCTGAAAAAAAATCTACTCATTTTTTTTAAAAAAAAATCTTTTTTACTTTACTTTTCATAGAATGTATTTCACATGTCGCCAACAAAATTCTAATGGCTCAAGAATTTTAGGTTTTGTTTATGCCAAAAAAGTCCAGATTTATTGAACATTTCTAATATTAAAAATTTTATATGACAAATCAACACCTGTGTAATAATCATAAAAGCCATTATTAACATTAGTATGGAAAATACTTCCCTGGTTTGTTTCGTGATTGTTAGAAATAGGCTAATACAGCTATAGGACAAACTGCAAAAAATACTGAAGGATCAAACACCTTACAAATATACGCAGTGAGGAATTCAAAATTATCTAAAGTAAGTATTGTTAACTATCATTATTACTAATATCTCTGGAAAGTCCGGTCAGAGAATAGCCTAGATACCGGAACGTTCGCAGAAACGTTCATCTCGTTATCCTCAATTCACATTTTCCGACTTCCTCAAAATCTGCTTGTACGTCAAAGTATTTCCGTAGGCGTCGTAAAGACAAGTCTATTAGTCAGGGACGCCATCTCAGAGTCAGTTAACTGGGCAAAGTGCCTTAGGTTGCGTCATAGAGACAGGTCTAGAAAAGACAGTGTCTGAAAGCCTTTTAAGGGGATAGCATTGTTTCGCCTACTGGTGACATATTAAGAAAGCTGTGTTTTGTTTTTGAGATAGTGTGACATGACAGGATCAGCAGCAACACCACGAACCAAGTATAATATTATTAAAAATGTATATTAGTTCATCTAATATCTTTATTTTTGAAACTTAATAACAGTACGAGCATTCTTTTTTCTCGGTTGATAATACTTTTCATCAATCTGTATGTTTGAAATGTAAATGCTTCATTTATATAAACGCATTACGGAATTTTAATGAAAAATTGGATTTGAACTTAATTTACAAATTTTTATAGCTTTCCAACTGAGGTACATTTTGAGCAAATTTTTTTTAAGAAAAATGCTTTTTTTTGCTTTGAATTTGCTCAATTTCAAAATTAATTACTAGAAGTTTAAATGCATATTCATTCGTAGAAAAAAATTTAAGCAGTAACATTTGAAGCAATAATTTTTTTATTAAATATCCAACGGACTATAGTTTCAAGTGGGGCGTTTTGACGTAATAAATCATCAATCGTTTGCTTCAATTTTAATTACATTTTGCTTAAATATATTCAGTTTAATAATTTATCGTTTGCTTTAATTTTAATTAATTTTGGCTCGAATAAATTGAATTTAATAATTTATCAATTCCTTTAATTTTAGAATCGGAAAACTTTATTATTCTCCATTTGACGATATTTCATAGTTTGCTTTAATCCTTATATTTAATTGAGTAGTTTAATAATAATTATAAGAAAAAGTGTACCTCGGGTGCCTAAATCTGTTCTTTGCAACTTTGGATGGAACTTCTTTTTTTTAGTTTGACTCCCTCCACCTTTTGGATTTAACATAAAATTGTTGTAGGATACCCCTATTCATTCATGACACTGTTCTTCAAATGAATGAAAGATAAGTATTTTGATTCCAACTAAATCGTAACTTTTATTTTTAGATTTGATTTATAAAATCACCAAGAGTGCGAGATTGGAGTTATTTTTATAAATACGAATTTTCTTCCCAAAATGTTTTTCTTTCTGTTATAAACATATATGCAGTCTTTAAATTATAAATACATAAAAAAAATTAATTGAAATCACTCATTCATTCACGTTATTAAACGCAATCATCCATTAAAACTTCTCACGAAAATGCAATGATTTAGCTCAACGAACATTTCATGTACAACAACAGTTCTGATTATTCATATATATATATATGTGTGTGTGTGTGTGTGTATTGTTATTATTGTGTGTGTGTGTGTGTGTGTGTGTGTGTGTGTGTGTGTGTGTGTGTGTGTGTGTGTGTGTGTGTCTGTGTGTGTGTGTGTGTGCGTGCGTGTGTGTGTGTCGTAATTTTCATTGTATCATTCGTTGTAATTTTTTCAACATTCAAACAATTTAATTACAGCTATGAAACATGCTATGAAATCAGCTACATGTTTTTTTTTTCTTCGTGAAAGAAATAATTAACCCATCATGTAAAAGTGGAAAATTTCAAACTTTTTATGATATGATACATTCAGAGCGTTAGCTTAAGAATCTGTATTTTAAGAGGAAGTAATTAATTATTATGGCTTTTAGATCGAAATTTTATTGTCAGTTGGAATCCATCTACAGGTACATTCAACGTTGTTTGCGGTTAATTAAACAGACGTTCATTAAATTTTATAACAGATTACAAAATAATTACATAAAGTTCTCAAGGAACACTTGACAGTTTATAATTAGTGCTTAGTATCGTTATGAATTTTTCACTCCTTATCATCAAAGCATCGATAAAAACTTTATTTTATTGAAATATTTTGAAGTTAGCATTTAACATTTTTCATGAACTGGAATATTTTGAATTAAAAAAAATATTTTAAGTGGTTATGATGCCATAAAGTAAATTATGAATTCAGCGGGATTAATAATTTTCTCAAGAGATGTTTCTATAAATAAAAAAAGCTCTATCAGTAGGGAGTAATTTTACATGAAGTACTTTGCAGCTAATTAGAAAATTACCGAAACTCGTTAATGGAATAACTCTGGCTGAAAGTTTTAATGTTTAGTTTTTACCTCTCTTATTGGATAATAATCTAGGTAAAATATTATATCTTACAGCATACTGAACATAATATTTACTAAAAAATTAATGTATATTAAGCACTTTTCTTGATCAAGTTCCTTTTTGTTTGGAAGTAATTTTCTTAGGGAAAAGCACTATAAAATGAAAATAATTCGATTCACTTGATTTTTTTCAGTCACACGATAACTATGGTAAGCATTAAAATTAACTTTAATGAATATCTATCTATTTAACTTTTCAAGCCACAAGGGATATGGATCAAATATTTTCCAAACTTTGTATGCATGTATGTATGTATGTCAACAAAATTACCTAAAATTATAACTCAAAACTGAAAATAGCAAAAAAGAAATATGCGAAAGATTTGTCTTTAATATAGCTATCTTTAATTCATTAAAATAAAATATTTAATTGTTCTTTGTAATAGAAAATATCTAATATTATGTTTTATGTTAATAATAGTAATAATAATAATAATAACAATATATATATATATATATATATATATATATATATAACAGTAACTGAATGAAACAGAATAATTGTCAATATTATAGAATAATTAAATTTGTCTTTGTATGATATTAAATCACCTGGCTTAAATCCTTCACACTCCTAACAAAAAAGCAAATGAATGAAATGTGAAATAGTGCACATATTAATAAATAAAAAAATACTGAGTTTTATAAATTGCTACAAATCTCAAAAATTTATGTTTTTAAGCTAAAAAATTTATTTATGAGGTTGAAAGTATTTATTTATGAGGTTGAAATTATGCTTACATATATCTTGAGATTTAATCTTGGATAATAGTACAAACAAAATGCTTGTTTTGAATAAATATAACATTCAAATAGTGTAAATAAATAATATTAATCTTTTTTTGATTGTGTAACTTCGACAGTTAACGTCTTAAGCATCATTTTTAAATTTTTTAAATTCCTACTATTAGCTCACTCTCTCTCTCTCTCTCTCTCTCTCTCTCTCTCTTTGTATATATATATTTATATATCTTGTTCAAAATTTCAATCGTTAATAAAATAATTTTTATTCATCCAATCAAGTTCAAATACATTTTTTTAAACTTGTAGTGGATGACACTTGATGTTTAATACAGTTTTTTTCAAATATTAATGCATTTAATTAAATTGAATTGGGAAAAATTCCGTTTAGCTCAACCGCTTGGCACGATTTCAAAAATTGCCGAAGATGGCGATATTCTTTGACTGAACGTTAAGTCCGCGAAGCCGAAAAAGGTAGCTACATTTGACAAAATACTGCCAAATAATTTCTTTCGCCAAGGGTGGTTGGGCTAAACTGCATTCCAACTATTTAATTTACCGGATGAATTAAGAAACAAACCAATGCTTCCCTAAGTCATTTGCCTTCCAATAGCAAATTTAGTAGAGCGTCAGCGTAGAATCTTCATGCCTTCGGATCAAATCTCGTCGAAGCATAAATTTTTTTTATTTGATTTTCAAATAATTAATATTAGTTTTATCTGGGAGAGAAAATTTCTCTTACATAAGATATTTAGCAAGATATAAATTTAGGAATAAATAACGTCAATGACGAAGCGTGTAGATAGGTGGAAAATTTTTTCCCCTCTTAATATTATTATTCTATCATATGTATATACATATTTATATTAATTGTAATTATTTTAAAAAAGTAACTAAAAGAAAAAAAATGTTAACTTAAGTAGGAATTGATTTAAAAAAATATTCTTTATATTACTTGTTTTTTACGATCTACATTTTTGACTTCGTACAACGAAATTATTAAGTTCATTGAGATAAATCCTCTTGGCTCTTTGAAGGTTAAAAGTAATAAGGAATAATTTGCTAATTATTTTTGTCAATCTGTAAGCCAGTTTAATTTGAAAATGTCTCGTCATTAAAACAAATACAATTCCATAAATTTTAGTGATTTTAAATTTATCGGTTGTCCATTCAATTTTTCATTTCTAACATGTAATTTATCATTTCAGCAGACATTGATGCATAGAAATGTACGAATTGAAATAGCCTTGTAAAGAAGATTCTAACAGAACGTAATTAAAAATGCGTTTGTCGATTATACGCTCAAGTAGCTAATTTTTCAGGAAATTAATTCAATTTTTAAATAAAAAAAAAAAGTGTGAGTTTGAAAAATAATTCAGCAAAACACCATGAAAAATGTAACAATTGTCGATTACGAAAGTCTGGATAGAAAAATCGATACTCTTAAAGTTAGTTACCTCACACTATAATAAGCATTAAAGATAATTCATTAGCAATTACTCTTAATTTACACAACCCTAAATGATCACCAGACTCGAAAAGAGCTTCTTATTAGCGCCATTTTGCATAATCATGATTCTCAATTCTGTAAGAGGCAAATGCATCGCAAGCTGAGTGCATTAACCTCATATCTGTTCGAATGCTAAATGGATAACGTTATATCCACTACAGCATGAAGGAGAACCCAGCGCTAATTACTCAAGCTCACGAATATTCTCAGAGTATCAATCTCGTGTGATAGATTACAGTAGAATACTTCAATGGATAACAAACTGCTTTGGAATTTTGAATAAGATTTTTTGTTTTTTGTTACAAATTGTTAATTTTACTAAGAATCAATATGTGCTAATATATTGTTTTGAGAAAATGGCATCAACAAAAAAGAGTTGGATATATGATGTTAGGTTCAAAAGATTGATAATATATATTATCAATTAATAATATATTATGATTACAATAATTACATTTAGTTTGCTTAAATTCTACTTACATTCCTAAGATATATTAAATTTAGTATTTTATCGTCTGCTTTTATTTTTGTATCTGAACAGAATATTACGGTCTTTAATAATGTATCGCTTGCTCCTAGTTTAATACTCAATTTAATTATTGATTTTTATGAAAAAATCCTCTGTTTTTATTCTTTTCTGTTGCTACATTTTTTGCACTTATGAATGATTTGATTATGAAAACAAAAATGCATTAGTAATTTGAAGAAGGTATTTTCTTTCCTTCGTAGTAAATTATTACTACTTGATTTACTCTAGTTAATATTCATTTTGTTGAACTGATGACGTAGATTAGGAAGATGATGTCTATTCAATATCAAGCCATGAAACTTTTGTCGTCGAATATGTTTGCTATTAAAGGTGAAGACCATTTATAACCCAAATAATTCTTTAAAAAACTAATAACACATTTTAAAATGAAATTAGTGAAGTCAAATTCAATTTAATAATCTCTTTGTGGAATGAAATTTGATGAATATAACGTTAAATTGTATATATATCAGAATTATGACATATTGGAAGTCCTTGGATTCAGACGGGTTTGATAAATTATTATTAAGAAAGGAAAATTGTATGTGTTTAGTAGGACACATTTGATTCTGCTTGTATGTACGGTGACACTTTTAAGATTGAATCTGAAAAACATTCTAAACATTATGGATTTATCTCTTAAGATATTGTAATGCTTTTTTGCTTGAAGATTATGTCATGATTTTGAAAAAATTCTTCTTGTTTTGAGAATGATGATTCAATTTTAAAATAACCCAATAGGATGAAAATTATTAATTTTTGATTGCATTTTTTGCATTTAATTTCATTCCAAATTAGTAAACAATAGTCAACACAAAATTAAAGAGCCATATTTGTTTTTATTGTTCTCGTAATGGGAAATAAAGAAAATTAATATATAAGTATACGTTTCTTTCAAATGTTAAATAGAAATTTTTTATTTACGATAAAAGATATAAAAAACCATATTTAATATTTTAAGTAATATTTCTTATCAAATAATTCTGTACCGAACATATTTACTGAATGATGAAATGTTACTCACAGTTTATATTTGTGCACAAAAACTCTGTAAATTAAATGTTATAAAGTTATTCTATATATAAATGGGTGATTAAAATATCCGAATCATCAATTAGTTATTCTAATCATTTGTTAATGATAATGTTCAAAAATTCAATAAATGAAACGGCAGTGATATAAATGAAAATAAATGAGGGTATTAAATACAAGAATTACAAAAGTATTTATTTCTAATTAATGTATATAATTTTATTCGAATATTTATAAAATTAAAAAAAATAACAAAAAAATTATAAAACCTGCTAATTGCCTCAACTATAATTTTATTTTTCTTTATCTAATAAAGTATACTATAAGAATTTCAATGTTAAACTCAGATTTCTACTCATTGAACGACAATTAATTTTTACATATTGAACATATTTAAAATATCGCTGCTTAGTGTTTCAAACTCAAAATTATTTTAAAATTTTGTAAATAGTCTTTAAGTGGAGATACAATTGATTTAATTTCTTTTGGGTGTGAATCTATTACTAATCTTATTATCATTGTAGAAAAACAAGACTCAATATTTCTTAAAATTTGTACTACTCATGCTAAATTTATGGATTACTCATATTAGTTAAGTAATCTAAGTTAAGTAAAATTGTAAGCGAGCATTGAATTTTTATAAGATTTCACGTGAAACTTCAAAACACCGCCACTGAAACCTATAATGTATTAAAAAAACGTGTATGGTGATAAATGATTACCGATAAAATGAGTGGTAACGAATATTTAGCAAGTGTTTTTGAGTCCTTTAAGCATTTTTAAGATGACCGAGAAAGCCCTGAAGATGATTCACACCTGGTTCACACACATATAGAAATGCGTACCTTCACAGGGTTCGTGAAGATCAAACTATTAATCAACATTACTACCATCATACTCTTAGTCAGTGACAGAATAAGAAAAAAATGACTCCAATTTTGGAAGGACAAATCATTCCGCATTTTTTATCAAAAGGCTTCTAGCCTAGTACAGCATCCCTGTATTAGACTATCCGCCGGAATTGGAGCCATGCGACTTCTACCTTTTGCCTAAGGTGAAATCCACATTAAAAGGAACAAGATTTGAGTCCGTTGAAGCCGTGAAAGAGAAACAGCTTGCGTCCAGAAGGAGCTGACAGAAAAAGATTTCTAGTTCAGTTTCAAACAATGGATGGAAGATTCACATGGAGCATTGTAGGGGTAGAGGAGGAGTAATAAATAAATATGTATGAAATCAAAATAAAATGTTTTATAGCATCATTCTTGATATGTAATAGTCATATCTTGTTCATATATAGTGTTCAAAATATTAGGTGAACAGGTTAAGAAGTTAGGAAAACAATGCAAAACAACCATATAAAATGGAGAGAATATGTTTAACATAAAGCAATACAGAAAAAAAAAGATGCAAAAAAATTGTACTGGAGCCTTTATTATTTAATACGAAGGAAAATCCATAAAAGGATTCTGTAGAGCAAAAATTTGGTTACAAAAAATGACAAAAAAATATTGTTTTAAAATTATGCAAGGTTTTTAATATGGCATGTGATTCACTATCTCAAATAAGACTGCTGTACACATGTTTCACCTGAGGTGATTGATAAGGTTTTGAGAAATACAGTTCCAATCCTGAAGAAGTGTGATCTCCAAATACAAGACAGTAAAAGGAGGCCTTTGTCTCACTGCTATGTATCTTCCTAGTGTGCTCGAAACATGCTCGATCGGTTTAGCACAGAATAATATGCTGACCTCTCCACATGCTGTTGTTTCCGCCATATCACATACATCTAGTGTTCCTTACAAGATATGTTGTATGTGGGAGGGCATTATCATTAATTAAATGAAAGGAATCACCAATGGCTACACCTGAGTAACGACTTGAGGTCTCAGTATCACGTCTGTGCACTGTTGTGCCCTCAAATTGTCATCCGGAATTATATACAGGTTAGCACAGACTGCATCGGATTCATTAGTAAACAGCACTTATCTTCAATCACGTTGCAACCAACTTCAATGTTCAGTAGCCTTCTACTTCGAACTGCTCTCTATCTTGAGGTCAACGGGTTACAAACCAGTGGCCTGCATGCATAGAGTCCCCCTTGACGAAACCTATTCTTGACTGTTTTGCTTGACACTTTCATCCTGCTAGAAAAGAAACAATTCCTTTTATAGCTGTGTAGGGTTGGCTGTTCTACCTCGAAGGAGGGTTAACTGTATATGTCAGTCATCAGTTGCTGTGATAACACGCTGGCGACCTTACCTTGGTTTCGTCAAACATTCTTAGCTTCTTGGAATCGGCTTCATAGCCCCTGTTGCACTTATTTGTGTTTGCATAGAATAAAATCTACTTCTAATAAGCTAAGCCACGAATTATGGTAAATCATGTTGTGACGTTTTCAAGTCCCATTTTCTCAATCCAAAATTATGAGTTTCATAGCCGAGACAATAACAAGAATGAACTTCAACTATATCACAACTTTTTAACTTCTTACTTTTTCTGGTCTTTTTCGAAGTCATAAGAGTTGATTTGAATATATATATTTGCATGACAAGAGGAACGGCTTTGATCGTTTTTCATGAAATGCGTCTGAAAGTAATTTACGCTTCAATTTCAGAAATATTTTATATAATTATATTTTCCGTAATATTAAATGAGCTAGTAGTTCTTTATGTATTCAAAATTATTTACATTCCCTCTCAACCAATGAATTGGAGCTATTAGTTGATTCAAATTCTAAAAATCTATTTAAAATATAAAATTTTTAAAACTAAATAGTTTTTGATTCTATTATTTTCTTTTGGTTTCTTAAAGGACTATACCTTCTCATGCTTTTAATTTTTAAAATCTGTTAACATTTATTTGTAGTTTTACCAGAAGTTGTAACGTTTTTTAAATTTTTTTTTCTTTGAAGATAACACATTTTTATTATTCATAGGGCAGTACTGCCTTTTGTTTTAGTTTTAACTTTGGTATATAAATAGAAATATTTGTTTTCGATAATTACTCATGAAAGCACTAAAAATTAATCTTTTGACTCCATGGTATTCAATGCTGGTTAAATTTTTAGGTGTTATTTCTTAATTATTTTAATTATATTTTGAATCATTTTCTACTTTTTCTTTGTATCAATACCATCTAAAATAAGGTATTGTGATAAACGTGATATAACAAAACAACACGGTTATAAAATAAGAGAATAATACGATAGAAAAATAACAATAACTTTATCCAAAGAATCTGTTTAGAAGAAAACTGTGTCTAAGAGGAGTTAGCGAGAACCAAATGAAATATAAAGATAATGTTGCAGTTTAATAAGGCTTGCGGTCATTTCTAATTACCAGGTACGTTGCATAACGATTTTTCACATTAGATACGACATTGTGGATTAGTTTTGCAACAAAAAGTTCAAAACGCCACAAATATCTCTTTTTGGATCTGGAATGGAACTAGGTTGCTCAGAAGGGCTGAATATTGTCTCCCAAGCAAATCCAAAACATGTTCAAAACGTTTCAGATCATGAGAGTGAACCTACATTGGATATATTCCGTATCAAGGAAGCAGTCGATTAGGATCACAAGGCAACAAGGCACATTATTATCCATAAATATGAAGTCAAAATACTCAGTACCTTGAAACAGGAGAACATAAGACTCAAGAATGTCATCTTTGTGTCTTTTAGCAGTCACAGACTCCCCCTCAAAGATATAATGGTCTATTCAGTCGTCCAACATGTGTCCTGCTCACACTATGGAACCAATCGGCGGAAATCGATGTCTTTCCGAGATGTTTCTCGTGTGAATCTATGTCCTTTTCAATGCGAATCATACTTAAGATTAAAGTGAAATTAATCACTGAGCATCACTGATCAGTACTGAAGCTCTAAACTCAAGTTTCAGTGAGTGCGTTTATACGTAGATGTGTGGGGAATGCAAACTGTGGGTCATCTGGCATAGACATCAGCTTAATTGAGTCTCCTGTAAACAATTTGTTTGGAAACTGGTTCTTTTATGGTGACTGTGAGTGCTTAAACCATTTCTCTGGTCCAACTGTTCCTCTGATATCTGACAGTAATCGTCGGTTATCGATTTTGACTTAACCAAACTGATGCTGGTCGACGTTTAACATTTCCCACGCACTGAAACCTCTGCCATAGTCTTGAAATCTCCCATTGATACATATTCACTTCATTCAAGTCACTTCAGTTTGTGATCATACAAATTCAAGAATGCTAACAATTATTATCATATATAATACTATACAAGCTGTAATCTACCAGATGTCCATGAAATATCTACTAGAAAAGAAATTGAATACAGATTGGTTATTATCTTTGCATCTATGTATGCACAAATTAAAGTCTATGAATGAGGAAACAAAATTTAATTAGTTCTCTTATCACATGTTGAATACTGTTTGTTATTATTCAGTACTGTTTTAAAATTACAAAAATCAAAATTTGTTAAGATAGTTTATGAACATCCAGTATTATTCGGAATTACACGTCTAAGAATTAAATGCTGTTTTTGTTATAATTTCTGTATACTGATTTTAGAAGTACTGTATAAAACAAAATAAGTTTAATTAATTATTTTTACAAAAATATTATTTAGTTATGAATATAACTATAAACAGATGCATTTATATATATATATA
>BMAW01074169.1:0-14429 GCA_019974015.1 Nephila pilipes
ATATTCTTTTCTAATGTCAAACATAATATACATAATATCAACTTAACTAAATTTTAATTTCAATTGAGTGTATATCAATTTGATATATCAATCAAATTGATATACACTCAATTATTTCTTTTGTTGGGAGTTTGGAGGTTTTCTTCATTTATTGAGTTTTAGTTTTTTTTTATTAACGTCGCACTAGAAGCAACACGAGGGCTATTGGGGACGGACCTCGTAATTTTGAACTTCGGTCAAGTGACGAGGACGACACCTGAGCCGGCACCCCTCTCTCCTAACTTCCACACCATACCAACTGCTTTTATTGAGAATTCAGAGGATTCACAGTCTTGAGAAGGATTTTGGATTCAATGTTTTTTGCAGATCTGATAAATGTTTGACCAAACTAATTTTACATTTTCATCGGGATCAGCGTTACCGTCCACAAAAATATTAAGGAAATTACCAAAGCATTTAATATTATCTTTCAAAATAAATTTTGCCCAAAATTTCAATTTTAAAACAGTGGCGCCAAATTTACTTCATACCTTGAAAACATTGAATAAGTATGTGATTCTTTATTTGAGCCAAAAAACGCAGACTAATAATATGTGACCCAATGCGTCTCGATTAATGTATTTGAAACACGTGATCTTTACGAAATTTAAGATTTTTTTTCTCCTTAAATTATTTATTTATATTTATTTTAACAAGCAAACTGCTTTTGAGGAATGAATCTTCTATCAAAATTAAAATTTTAATAAAATTCTGGTGCTTTGATTAAACAAATAATGCTTGATAGTAAATACTAATCATTACCCTTTTTTCAAAACATGCAAACAATCTTATATTTTCTTAGTCTATTATTCAACAATGAATAAAGGGTGCTTTTTCCCGGTTAAAATCGTAATATTAAAATTATATATATATATAAAAAAAAAAGGTTTTAAAAATGACAGAAAAAAAGAATTTTTCTATTGTTTGTAGCAAACAAATATTTTCCAACTATTAACCCACCAATTTTTTTCAAGCTATATTTTTTATTCTTCATTTGTTGAAACACTTCGATTGAAACTCAATAGATCGAGCAAATACCTTCTAAGTTCTTATGTGAATAATGTGAACCCCATTTCTGCTTGATTGCAGCCTGTCTTACAAGATTACCCCAAGGCAACGAAATCGCTTATCAAAGCATCGGATCTAAGCAATAAAAATGCCAATTAGGTGTTGTCGGGGACCACCCGTGTCACAAAAGGGGGTCGGAATAGCAGCATCTTGCATTTTCGAAGGATTTGTGAATGAAAAGCGAAAACTTTTCGTGACCTTTAGCTGTGTTGAAGTAGATCGCTTTCGGAATAGCTTTACACAAAAAAGTAAAACGCTCGGAGGGTTAATTAGAAATTTGGATTGTATCAAGCTATAATTATATGAAGTTCTCTTAGTTAAACAAGTTGAAGTATTGCAAAAATGTACGAAATGAACTATAGTTTTCTGTTTATTTTACAGAAAATATTAAATATATACGTCACATGAGTATGGTTGAAAGTCTGCCCATTTCAAGCCATTTTTTTCCGAGTATATATTAAAGTTACCGATGATCTTAATTCTCTTACAGTCACTTATACTTATCATGGATATCTTAAATTGAGAATCTTTGTATTTTGTCCTCGTATATTAAGGCATCTGTATTGAGTTTTTTAGGTCACTATTTTCGTCTGGATCTTCTTCGTCTTCCGCACTGCTTTCCAAGCTATTTTTGTAAAAAATCACATCATCTACTACAGCCGAAATAAAAGATTTTATTTAGATATTATGTGTCTTCAGCCCACAAGTTTTCCAATAAAAGCTCGTCAAAATTTTCAAAATAAGAAAATTAATTTCACTTTTTGAATTTAATTTCGAAACGGAATCAAATTTAGATTTCGCACCGGGAGACAGAAATCCACACCACACTACTGGGAGGTACTACTGTGTATTTGGGTAATTGAAAAGAAACCCCGCTTTATTAAGTATTTGATTTAAGAGAGCCAAATGTTACACTCACCCTTCACCCGTAAAAATGTCTTGACAGTAAGAGGCACTCCTAATAAAGGTTTTTCTTTGGCGAGCTGCTCTTTGGTGTATCTCCCAGAAGCAATCAACGAGTCCGCTTCCAAGGCCTCCCTCAAAGCTTGCTCGAAACAGCGATTGACCGTTGCGTTGACGTACGGATCCACCGTCCGAATTCTATTTATGTAGGCACGTACAACTACTTCACTTCTGAGCTGGAAGATAAAAATAATTACCTCTTAATTAATGAATGAATTTCAGATTAAGGTAACAGGTACAGCCTTGAAGAAATTTTTTTTTTGAAATAATCAAAATATTGCATTCAAATGCATATTTTATAACCTTGTGGGACATAAAAATTAGTCAAAAGTGCCCAAGATAGTGTATAGTTTTACTGTCAAAAAGGCATTTTATACAAATATATGCAAAAATTAAGATTTTCTGCAAAATGGCCACTGAAAATTTCTTTAAAAAGTCATTGTGATTTTCGCTTTATTGCAATATAAAAATTCTGCTACTCCATATAAAACCTCAATAATTGTCTGTTCTATGCAAACGTATTTGAAAAAGATACATACAAAATTTTAGCGTTTTTGACGCATGCCATTTTGAGATATTGTGTTTTGTAGTAATGAAAAATGTAAAAAAAAAAAAAACTTATTTATCAATCCTTTCCGGTCAGAGAAATTCATAATAAAGTAATATTAAAACAGCTGTAAAGTTCAGATCCTAAATAAGATAGGAACATAATTCGAACAAACTTTTAGAAATAAAAGTTTGAATTTTGATATGAGACTAAAAATAAAAAATCGATATTCAAACCGAAAATTGTATTTAGAAAATGTAACGTCACCTTAAAAGAACATCTCTTAAATGTCAATTAAATGTCATAATCCAAAATTCGATGCAATACACACTCACACACACACACATATATATATATATATATATATATTGCCATCCATTTCCACTTTTCTATATAAATATAATCTAATTAATAGCCTCTTCCATGTTCGTGCTCTATGATAGGTACAGTTTTTGGATAAGTTAGAAGATATTAAAAATCTGTTGCATACTTTCTATATCAATGTTTTATAATTATTTTATTCTGGGATTGTGAGATTTATTTCGTATATCTCTGACATTCTTCATTCGTATTTGGCTCAAATTTTCCTTTTCTTCAGACTTGTTTTTGATATTCTGAATTTTGGTTCTTTAAAATTTCTTATTAAATTTTCTTCCGATGGGTTAGTTTAGGCCTATAAATCTACATTAATCTGGCTAAAAGTGTCTTTAGCCAGTTGCAGAATTTAAAATGCGATAATTCATTTTGCTATTTGTTATATCTTTACTTTTTATTGGTTGTTTACTATTACTCTTTTCATTGCTTTTTTTCGGTCTTTTTCATTTTGTTATTCACGTAGCTTTATCTTTTTATTGTTTTTATTTTACACTTTTTGACCTCATATTTAGAATCAACATTAATTTTGGTAAATGTATTTTTTAATAGATTTTGCAAAGTTTTTACTTATTTTTGTGAGAATATGAAATAAGGCATTCGAATGTAAATTAGAAGATTTATGTTATTTTTGTCTTAAAAAAAATTTTTTTTTAAGTATATTTTCTTTTGTATTTCTTAATTATGTTTTATATATTTTGTTTCGATTCCTGTTCCTTTACTAATTTTAACTATTTCATGATTTATTTTTATTTTATTTAACATTTTCGCTTATATATATATGTGTGTGTGTGTATGCTCTTGATTTTGTCTTCTTTAAAAGGTGTGTCAATATTTTATTCATGATGGCGTGTCATTGGTAAATATTTAATATTACATTGTGCTTAAGACTGTTTATCTTTGTGATTACTTTTTTGATTTAATTGATATTACTGTTTTCAGTTGAGATTTTTAAGGGATATTACAATTTTTTAGATGGCTAGTTAAGTATAAATTATTATTTTGTAGTGAAATTGAAAGACGTTTTCAATATTTACCTTCTTTTTTCTGTGTTTGAATGTCTGAATTTATTGATTTTTGGTTTGTTACCATATTTTATTATAATGTTATTCACTGAAGTGTGATGATTTCATCAGTAATTACGGAAATAATCACACATTATCCAGCTTCAAAGTAGCGAACAATATTAATTACATCATTTCCATTTTTCTAAATTTTGCTTTTCTCACTTTGTTTTATTTTAAATTGTTCGGTTCTTTAATAATTTGTTTTGATATTTTGTGTTCTCGGAATTTAAATTTAGATTGCTTAATGGTTTAAATAAATTCTTCGTTGATTTCCATGAATATTAATTTGATTGTTAGTGATTTCCTTAAATATTTAGTGTTTTTTTCTCTTAATTATTTTGCTTTCGTAGAATGTTACATGCTTGTGAAATTTACTATTTGTGTTCTGTTTGCATATATATATAATTTTTAATGATCTTCGGATAAAAACTGTTAGCAAAATACGCGTACTTCATACCGTTGTATAAAAATGTTGCTGTAAATTTAAAAATATAAACTAAAAAAAATACATGATGATTAGTACATATACAGTCAACACACAATAATGGTTACAACTTGTACATCCTTGTTCTTGAGTTCTGAACAGAGAATTTATTAACTTCATGGCTGTCCTTATGTATGTATTTGATATGAAATAAGCCGTTTTTTTTATTTTATTTTAAACGAAAACCAAATAGAATTATCCTTTCAACTTTCTTTAAACAGATACAGTTATTTACATAAGTATCTGTTATAAATGTTATTAAAAATATCACTGAAGGTTTTTATTATAATTATTTAAAAATTTTAAAACCAACAATCTTCTCAATGACATGTCTTCAATGAATAAAAATTTTGGTGAAATATATTACTCAAGAAAATTATTCATGCATTATCACAATTTATGGCCAATCAATATTCATGCAAGATTTTTATTCATTCCTTGCTCTTAATTTGATGTGTTCGAAAGAACTGTTATTTTACTACTGCATTCATTGACGTGTTTATGGAAGATCTATCATGGAAATGGAACAATGTATTTTCGATAATATGGCCTAAATTAATCTTAGATATGTATTATAATTTTGGTTTTACGAAAATAAGAAATATATTACAATATTACAAACTTAATAATGATAATTCATTGACCAATGTTAAGCACCACTATATTAAATTTTAGTCAAGTAAAAATATTTTAAAACTTTTAAATAAATGTACATTCATTATATCTAAATTCATTTTACCTGATTATATAATTAAAAGAAATTATTACAATTGGGGTTATAATTATACACTTAAATAATATTCATAGAGAGATTATCGCCTTGTTTTAATTAATACTAAGAAATAACCGGGATATCTGGATGAAATTTAATTCGCATATTAATTGATCCTTAAGAACATAATCTTTTAAATTACAGCTATTCATATTTATTTTATTTTATTTTTGTTTCAGGAGGTCATAGATTGAAATACTTAATAGTATGATAAAATTTTAACTTTTACTTAAAATAATCGAGATTGAGACTTTGTTTTATTTTTTTACAGAGTTATTCATTTCTCCCAGGTTTTCTGTATGTTTCGAAAGCCGTCATTACATATCTTAAACAAATTAATCACAATATTCACCATACCGTGGGCATCTTCAATTAATGACTTCCAGAAACCAAAACAAATCAACAGTAATAGTTGTAATTTAAAACATTATAAACATAAGGATCAGTAATTTAAAACATTATAAACATAAGGATCAGTAATTTAAAACATTATAAACATCCGAATAAGTTTTAGCCAGCTATCTTGGTTATTTCTATGTAATAATAAAAATTTAGTAAAGTTTAAATACTTATGGAACTTTTCATTTACTGAGAAAATATTTACTGAATAAATATTTACCTCGCCTGCACGAATCTCTGCAGCTAATTTAGTGGCAGATTTCAATAGCAGCGGATTATTCACAGGTGGAACACTTTCCCCTTTTCTCCAAAATTTAATTGCAACCACGAAGTGTATAATCGCCTGCAAAGTTTCAAAAATGAATTCGACGAACTTGTAAAATAGAACCTCCATTCTGGTGACATGTGGACCGGGGTAAGGAATCGCTGTGAATATAATTAAGAATATTAATAAAGGAATATATGTGAAATTCTTACGCATTGTAATCATTTAATTACAAGGAGTTTTTGTTACAATAACGTAGTGAACAAATTGCAATTTATATTAAATTAGAGATTTAAAGACATGTTTTACTTAATAAAAATAATTATGTGACAAAAAAATTCCTTAAATTATCATAAATAACTTCGGCGGGAGTGATGTTGTCTACCCCAGCAGAAGGAGGGCAGTAACTTTGGGGTGCTTGAGTCTTTTCGAAACCTCAACCACTGGATCCAAAGAAAAGTTGTCCTGGTACTTTTTTTGTAGCCCTCTTATCAACCAGACCAATAGGAGCTCCCTGTCTGGCTAGTTATTAAGATGTTTTAACTTCTGGTTTTATTTTTATACAGAGCCTCTGTATACTTCTACCTCCAATATCATCGGGATGATATGAAGGACATTCTGAATAATATTTATGGAAGATGGTCACTTTTCTAGCCATTACTGCAATTAATATGCATATCTTCCCTATTGGGTGCAGTTTCATTTTGAAATGTTTTTATTTGGCGTCACTACTGTCTCAAGTTGAGATGGCGGGACTTGTTGACTCAGATGTCGTAGCCGGTCTATCACTAATTGCGATTTATGTGCGGTTGTCTCAGTTAACACACACAGAGGCAAGTTTTTATGTCGGGTTTACATGCATCAAGTTTCCTTGGTTTGTTAAGTCCTGAGTCAACAATTCGGCGGAAGCGATGTTTTCTACCCCGAGGTGGGAGAGAACAGTTGACCTTGGAGTGGTTTTGTCAGCTTTTTGTGCCCTCGACCATTGAGTCCAAATAAAAGTTGTCCAATCACGTTTTGAACCGTTCTTACCAACCAGATCAAAAGAGATTTCCTGTCGAGCAAGCTTCTTTGGCGTTTTAACTTCTGTCATTGTTTAAGAAAGCCGCCCCATAACTAACGGGTCAGTTTGATTCAACGTTTCTACTGACGTCAGAATTACATCTGACTGTCTGCATGTCAATAAATTCAAGCTGCAGCTTTTCAGGTGCCATGTCAATATTAGCAGTGATGGGATAACAATTGAATATAGGCTAAATTTTTGTAAAGTCCTGTAATCTTCTTGTGGCATCATCTTCCAAACTCTACAGATGATTTCTTATCTTGGCAGAAACACTTTCAAGCCCTTTTTGTTTTCCTAATAAAGGGCAATAATAATAATTGTCTTTTCTTGCTTGCCTTGCAAATATACCAACTTTACTGTCTTAGAGGGCCACAAAAAACTTTTAGAAGGCCGCATGTAGCCCGCAGACTACTATTTGCCCAACCCTGGGATACTGGATCAGAGGTTGATTAGAAACGGCAGGGAGGGTAAAAGAATGAGATTTGATCAGAAAAAAATCTATGAAGGAGAAATTTCAGTTCACGATGAACGAACTTTCATTTTCATAGGAATAAGAACTTATAAATAAAGTTAGTTAAATAGGAATTCAAATGGGACTACTAAAAAAGGTCTCTGCATCCTGGGTTCACTATAGAGAGGTCTGACTATATGTATGCACTAGAATGCAAAATTGATGCAATAAATGAATTTTTCAACATATAACCATGAAATTGTCGTAAAGGGCTCTTTGTAACCAGTACAGTGAAAACGCAGCTCAGTAGAAAGGTAATGTATATGCAAATTTCAGCACTATGACATCAGAGGGGACGTCACAGCACGCAAACTCGTCGAATGTGCAAGCTCAGTGCCAAGGTAACTTAAATAAAGGAGGAAGGACGCATTTCCTGACATTCCTAGCAAACGAAAGAGAAAACATACGTTTAATAATAACTACAAGAAACCAACAGGATGTCTTTACATGTGGTAGAATGACCGGCAAGCTTGAAGAGGGGCGTAATTTGACGAGCGTTGCAGAAGAGTTTGGAATTGACAAAAGTGTAGTTTCAAGAGCTTAGAAAGCCTTCAAAATGATGGAAATAGCTGTAAATATTTTGGCAGAGAGTGGTCGACGAAATCAACGGCAAGTGATGGCCGATATATCGTTTTCAAGGCAAAAAAAGACCGGTATCAGACATCGTTCAACATTTCTCAGCAGCAACCAAACGACAGGTATCACGGTTCACTGTGACCAGACGTCTGCATACAGGTGGCATATTCATCCGTCGTCCTATGCGCTGTATACCGTTAGCAGCAGCACATCGACGGCATCATTTGCACAAGTAAATGGTGCCCCGAGGGGCTAGAACACAAAGAATGGACATCTCATCAGTGGAGTGACGTTCTGTTTATTGTTGAGAGTCCTTTCAGAAGGAGCAACGATTATCAGCGCCTTTTGATATGGTGGGAGTTAGGGACACGTTTTCATCCCTCATACATCAAGAAAGGAGATCGTTGGGGTGGGTCTGGAGTGCTTGTGTAAGGAGGCATTATGATGAATGGACGAACGGAGCTCCATATTTTCGAAAGTGACATACTTACCGAAGTTCGTTACTGCAATGAAATTATCCTCCTCCACATGCGTCGATTCCGAGGTGTCATTGATTTAGACTTTATTTTCAAGGCGACAATGCACGTCCACATAGGACTTCTGTTGATGAGGAGCTTCTAGATAGTAAGGATATCTGCAGAATGGATTGGTCAGAGTGCTCCCCTGATTTAAATCCCATCGAACATGTATAGGTTGCTTTGGAGAGACGCCTGACAGCAACATCTAATCCTTCGGAGACAAACATTGCACTGTTCAGACAGTGCCGAAACAAATGCTACTCTGACCTCTGAACTGCTGGATGATTTAATACTGAGTATGAACAGTGTCACGCAACCATTGTAGTTAAGTGAGGTCATATCCCTTACTAATGGACTTTGATTTATTGTTCTTTCTCTTGGGGCGAGACAAAGGTGTTTGCGAATGCCAATCTGTCAAAAAAGTCTTATTCTATAATATATGCTTGTAATTCATTTTTAGTTACTACGCTCTCATAAACCTTTAAGTGCTATATTGGGCCTCTGTAATGTGAATTTCACGCAACCCATTTGATTTTTTTTCGGAATTACGGCACAATGTGAAAAAATACTTAAGTTTCAAACACTAGAGTAAAAAGAGTTCTATTATGTCCTAGAAAAAGAAGAATCCTTTATTAAAAAGAGTTTTCTTAAATATTGTAAGTAAAACATAAAAATCCATGACATATACACAATTGTATGCGCTGTAATAAAAAAAAAAGGATCAAGTATTTTTTATTTATTAAGATCGTAATTACGAATGATCGTAAGATTTCTATTGGAGACGAAGAGCCTAGTAGAGATTATTCCCACAGATTTATGACCGTACTAAAAGTAGATTCAGGAGATTTTAAGAGCGCGTGTGATTTCATTAATTAAAAAAAAATTTTACTTATCAGAAAATAAGGAAGAACTTTTTACCCTGAGTTATAGAATATAAAAGAATTAAAGCATGCTCGCATCCATGGCGCTTAAGTAAAATGCTCATATACAGAACTGGAGTTCCCGAGTGTTCAAAGAACCCTGTGCTGTCAATAATCATAATTCACTTTAACGATTTTTTTCAGCTGTTTTCTGTCATGATTTCTAAAACCTTCTAGAATATTCTAGAACAGTTTGTTCTAGAATATTCTGATATAATGTATAAACCCGATGATTTTTAGTCTGAGAGAGTTCTCCACTAAGTGTAGCTGCTCTTAGTCTGTTAATAAATCACATTATGCAGATATCTATTGTGTGTTCAATTCTAACCACTGCAATATATATATATATATATACTCATGGACAAAAAATTAGCGCACCAAGAAATAATTGCGGGATCGTAACAACACTTGGCATGAAGGTACATGTCAGAGAGATATGCAAATGATTAGAAATGCAGCGTGATTGCGCATTACTTATAGTCAGTAGAGGGCGTTCAACGTCGTTCTCCATGAAGTATAAAACCGGTAACCAAAGCTTGTTTGAGTGGGCTGAATCGTTTACAAAGGAAGAGCTGAGGTAGACATGCCATTATGCCTTTCTCGAAGACTATATGAGCAGCTGTCGCAGTTTGCGAGGTTAAGAATCATCGGCATAATGGAAGCTGGGGGGGGGGGTCAGCTAAGCGAATAACTCGTCAATTCGGCCACTCTGATTGTGTTGTGAGGAGGTGTTGGGACCAGTGGATCCGAGAGATGTCATTTACACGAAGACCAGGCTCAGGACGCCCTCGACAGACCAGTCGTCGAGAAGACCGCCACATAGTAAGAAATGCACGCGTACAACCAACTGCTTCATCGGCCGCCCTCCAGGCACAGGTAGCACCTTCACTAGGGGACCCTGTGTCTTCTCGAACCATACGAAGGCGCCTGGCTGAAGGACATTTGGGATCGCGGTGCCCATTACGTGTGCTGCCCTTGACGCCCACCCATCGACGCCTCCTCCGTTTGGAGTGGAGTGCACGAGGAAACTGGACTGCAGGAAATGGAACCAGATCGTCTTTAGCGACGAATCCAGATTCAATCTCAGCATTGACGACAATCGTGTTCGTGTGTGGAGACCCCTTGGTGAAAGCCTCAATCCTGCCTTTGCTTTCCAGCGACACACCGCTCTCACAGCTGGTGTGATAGTACGGGGTGCCATTGCCTACAATACACGGTCAACCCTAGTATTGATCCGTGGCACCATGACAGCCCACCGGTATGTCCATGACATCCTGCAACCACATAGGTTGCCACTCATGCAACGGCTCCCAGGAGCCATTTTTCAACCAGACAATGCTCGGCCTCACACGGAAAGGGTGTCATAAAGCTGTCTCCGCACTGTTACTACCCTACCTTGGCCTGCTCGATTCCCATATTTGTCTCCAATCGAGCATATCTAGGATCATTTGGGACGACGAGTTGGGCATCCCACAAGTTTGAACGAACCAGAGGCAAGGTTACAGCAAATATGGAACGAAATGTCTCAAGACATCATACAGAACTTGTATGCCTCAATGCCCGATCGTATCGCATCGTGCATTCGCGCTACAGGGGGTTCAACACAGAACACAGAATTTTTCCTTGTGATAATGTTTGGCACTAAATCTCCGATTTAGATTTTCATTGTCAAAAGGGAAATCATAATCTATTAAAGGTGGTTATGGACCTTTTTAACTAAAAATACTCGATCTAAATCGCTTAAGCGATCGGACTATAATCCTCGGTCTGATTATAGAGTTTGGTTAAGGCTCCCTTCATTTTTCCCATAATAGAATCCACTGCCTCATAACCTGATGATTTATGATCGTGCCTGAAATGCGATTTCATCTTTATTACTGGTGTTGTCGTGATAATCCGAATGGAAATTGTTAGTAGTGTTCTGATTCTGACAACCGCTTTGCTCTTTGTTATACGATAGGTGTTTAAATGAAAAGGTACGGAACGACACTGTAGGTATAAATGAAGAATTTATTCAAAGAATACACCATAGACCTGAACACAACAATCCCATTGATTAATAAGCCGAAGGAGTCCTTTATGCTGCTATGCAGATGTCTCGCTGTATAGCAGCAAGGCAAATATGTTAATGGATACTTTGTTATGACGTTGAACGGTTACGTTGTTACAACGTTGAACGGTTACGATGTTACGACGTTGTTGCATTTGAACACTCCTTGTTCTCAGAATTCCTGTGGCAGTGACGAGACCCAGTCCTTCAAAACGTCCTTGAGGACGTCGTCCGAGTTGAAGCGCTTCCCTTTCAGATGTTTCTTCAGGTAACCAAACACATGGAAATCGCAGGGAGAAATGTCCAGGCTGTAGGGAGGATGGTCAAGTTGCTCCCACTTGAACTTGACTAGTTCCGTGTATGTGACCCTGAAGACGTGTGGACGCACGTTATCATGGAGCAGAACCCCACTCTTCGTGAGCATCCCCAGTCTTTTGTTCTTGATGGACCTGCGTAGACTTCGGAATGTCTCACAGTACCCATCGGAGTTAATGGCTCTTCTGTGCTCGAGGAATTGAACAAGTGGCGGACCGTGGACGTCGAAAGAGACGGTGAGCAACACCTTGCCTGCTGATGGTACGGCTTTGCAATTTTTAGAGGGAGGTGACGACGCATGCTTCCCCGCTTTGATTCTGGTTTCTAGTGAAGGTATCAGCTATCATCACTGTGACGATCCTCTCCAGGAAAGCTGGGTCTTCATGATACCGAAACAGATGTTGAAGTGCTAACCAAACACGCAGTTCTTTTTGCTGGTCAGTGAGCTGCTTCGGAACCCTCTGCGCACACACCTTCCTGTGCTAACGAAACATGTCGTTAACAATTGTCGAAATTGTTCCAACGCTGAAATCCACCTTCATCATCAACATTCCCTAGGTGAGACTCCGATCACTTCTTACTCAGTTGTCCACCTTGTCGATGAGATCGGGCGTGAGGACTGTGTTTGTCTGGCCTGGTCTTGGGTCATCAACCAAACTCTCGCGGCTCACGAAAACAGGCACTCCATTTTCTCTCTGACTTGTCGGACCCACAGTCTTCCCCGAATACGGTCACCATCCGGTTTAACAACTTCCACTGTCAGAAACGCCTCGCTATTCATCAATCGTCAAATTTTGCAATGTGAACGCCATCATGTCCTCACACGCCCTGCCGCGTCAAATGGACGGCGCTCTTTATGAGAGCCTCTGCTCTCTCCTGCGCATGCGGAAGCCCGCGCATGCTCAAATCCACGCTAGAGACTCCATTCGCATCCTTAGATATTTCGCTGCGTTCTCACAAAGCGGCATGGCAAATATGTTAACCTTGTTACGACGTTACGACGTTTCGTATCTTTACATTTGAACACCCGTTGTATTTGGAACTACCTGGATTTTTTGCATTTCTCACCTATTATCATAATACGCGTTCAACCTAAGTATCTATATCGATGGTTCTCAACCTTTTCACAATCACAAATTACTTGTAGCCTTATAAGATCTTTACAATTGTAAAATAAAACAATACATTTTTTTGAAAATGAAAACAACTTTTTTTTTCCGAATTTTTGAGGAATACTTTCTTTCACGGAGTAGTAGATTTCGGAGAATATCGGTTAAGAACAACTGATCCATACTCCTCATGGGATTTCAGAATCATACTTCAATACCTTTGAAAATATTTTGATTAGCAGAATTTTAATATTAATATAAAAATTCCGAGATATTTTATATTTGAAAGCTTTCAATTCAATCATCGAAAAATTAAATTTATAATGCATTTACAAATAAAATATTTTATTCAGAATAAAAATGAATTTTAAACGTGCTATGTAAATTATAGACTTGAAGTCTTGATGTCTTAAAAGTACGTTTGCTAGAGTTGTTATTTACATTTCATCACATGACATCACTGAATACTGAAATAATTATTACGCGTATGTACTTAATAATTGTCCTTCGAAATTTGGCACTGGTATCAAAAAAACGTTTTCAACATATTTGACGGAAAATTTAGCATGGAGGTAAAATTATCCCAATTTCTTTAAAAAGCTTAAATATTTTTATTTTTTGGATTAAAATATTTTTTTCCAGCAAACATTTTGCTTTCATTCCTTTGAATCGAAAGAAAGACAAAGTTGCAATGTAGTTATTAACTGTAATATGTAATTTTTGCAACTTGCAGTATTATGAATTATATTAGTATTTTACAGAATGTATTGTAATATCTGTATACGCACACACACATACACACACACACACACACACATATATATATATGTGTGTGTGTGTGTTTTCTTAGTTATAGCACACATAATTAATGATTATATATCATTCAATATTCTTTTAAACTGCCAGTTTGAAAGATCCTATTTAAAAAAAATTATTGTATGAAGAAATCTTAATTGTAATAACATGCAACCAAATATTTGTGCAAGTTTTTTCAAATTTAGTTTTACACAGTATAGATTCTCTTAAAAGTCTTAAAATGCAGTAGAAAAATATGTGTTTGTTATTACTCATTTATTATGCTATATAGTAAATAGACAAAAATAAGAGAACAGTAACGAAATAAAAAAAAAAAAAACTTAAAGAAAAATAAGAAAAACTGAAGCATTTTCTTTTCTCACTTGAAAATTCTGATATTGTCAAGTATTTTAAATGAAATATGTGACAGTTACAGAACACATACTGAAAAAATTATTTTCGTCGCTTATAAATTAAGCAAGTACAATGAGATGTTTTCCCACATACCTTACGTATGATCAAATTAATTGAGCATTAAATAATTTTAAGGAACTGTAAAAGAATTTGAAAATGAAGATATAATTGCCTTTTGCTGT
>BMAW01074179.1:0-36552 GCA_019974015.1 Nephila pilipes
GGTGTTTTAGTGTGTGTGTGTGTGTGTGTGTGTGAGAGAGAGAGAGAGAGGTGTCTATATATAAATACATTTCAGTAATAATAAATTTTCACTTTCACATGTGTTTCAGATCCCTAAATTCCATAAGAGTCCGATTAAATTCAGAACTATAACAAATGGTTATAATTCAAACATAACTATATCTGATAAAAATTTTAGTGGCATTTTGAAAAATATTTTGAAAAAATTTGTAGAAACAACTACTATTAAAAATGGTATTGAAGTAATTAATTCCAAAGCCACTTTATAGCTATAATTTTCAGGATTTTTTTAATTCAATCAATATAGAGGTAATGATTAGTCTTTTTGACTCCCTATGATAAATATAATTTAGAAAATATGAAAAAACTAAGAAAATTTACTTATACAATTAGTGTTGCAAGAAAATTATTTTATTTTTAATTTTAAAAATATGCAAAAAAAATACAGGGCTTGCTTCAAGGAGGAACAGCTAAGAACATTCTGTCTAATCTATACTTGCACTTTTATGAATTGAACCACGTAAACAACTCTCTTTACGTTTTATAGAAATACATGTACGACCTAATAATTTTTGGTAAATGTAGAGATTATAAGCCACAAATTATTTTTTATCCAAACAATTCCGTTTTATTACAGACAAATTCAGATATAAGTAAGACTGAATATCTAGATTCGGAACTACATATAATGGATAACACCGTCTATAGCAATTTATATGGTAAAATAGATACATTTAAATTTAAGGTAATTAAAATGCCTTACTGGAAAGGCAAAATTCACATATCCATATACAGGAACATTATCTTAAACTTTTTGTATCGTAATATATCGCTGACTACTCAAGATAAGACAGATTCATTTATATTAAGAAATTTACAAGAGATAATATAGAATGTGATTATACATTAGATTTTTTGAAACAATATATTGATAATAATTTGTATAATGGTCCATATTGATATGTATTTAAAATTTACTTTGAGGAGTTCTTAGGGGACTCTGAAGGATATTAAAATATGATTTCTGGAACTCAAATTTGACACCTAAATTATTTTTTTTTTAATATTTTGACAGTTTTCTTACTAAGATCTTTATTTTATAAAATGATTTAAATGAATTTTTATATTCAAATCTTGAACAGTGAGAGTTCATTCTACAGTTCTTTAGATTCTTAACATTTTGAAAATTGTAGTCTTAAACATAAGGGCTTTTAATTCTTAGGACCTTCATGGAATTTTCAAGATCTTTTAATTAAAAAACAAATTGACCAAGCAACATTAGGATTACAAAGACAGCTAGTTAGTGATCTAGCTGTGAAGATTTTCTAAATTTTTACATAGTTTACACTTAAGACGCATATTTTATTCATGGAATACAAAATATTTTTAACAACTGAAATTTCGGTTTGTGTTCTTTTGTATTTTTTTTTCTATTTAATTGTACTGATTATATTTATTGATATGATTCTGTTTGATTGTAGTGATCTTCGACTGATTGTATTGCATTGATTTGATTGTATTGATTATTGTATTGATTTGATTGATGTATATTAAATATTCTCATTTTTGAAACTTTTTCTTGCTCAAATTAATAAATTATTATAGATAATCACATCATATCTGGCAACAATGAAAAATATTGGAAATCTTAATTTTAATAGTTTCTTATACCTTTCACACTGTAAATCTTAATCATTTACGTATGTCACAGAATCTTATGACTTAGCCTTTGCATCCATTTTGAATAGACTTATTCATTTTACAAACTTGGATTTAGATGTGCTTTATTTTATATTTTTAAATCTTTTTCTAAAAAAATGTTTAATTGAAAATTATTGGTTTTATGTTTTTGTTATTTGGTACTTTTAACTTTCTTTTCTTGCTTTTTTTGTTTAACTTATTACTATTTACATTTTGGAGTGATCCAATTTTTGCCCCACAAGATGTACTGAGGTATGTGAGTACCATAGAACATATTTAACCCCACATTTCAGTCCCCATTCTGAATGTGTATATATTGTTTCGTTGGGTATTCAATTATTCACTTTATTTCAATTTTTATTCAATTATTTAACTAATTTCAATTTTTATTCAATTATTTTACTTATTTAAATTTTTATTCAGTTATTTTAGTATTTCATTTTTTATTTAATTATTTTATTTATTTCAATAAGTGTTTTCTTCCTTTGTTGATTTTAGGATGTTTTTGTTATCTTATTTATTATGTGTTTTTATTAATAGTTTTATTGTTTTATCACATTTATACACTCTATAACAAACAACAACACACCCACCAAGAAGGAGTTGTCCGATGGAGACAAAAATTGGAGGATAGGAAAAATATATACAGAATAAAAACTGATAAAAATATCAGAAAAATTGAATGATTTATTTGAGAGTTACAAAGTAATTAGCTCAATAAGATGTTACCCACCTCTAGCCTGGAAGCAAACTACCACACGACGTGGCATAGAGTGATAAAGTTCCCTGTTAGACTTCTGCGGTATTTCTTGCCAAATTTGCTCCAATTGTAGGGATAGGTCATCGAGCATGTCTGGGATATGATGGGAAGGAGACTGCATCTACCAGAGAATGTTGGAGAGAGATCTGGATGGCCAAAGAAGTGTTTGACAAGCTGTAAGACAATTCATAGCAACACGTTCCGTTTGCGGTCTGGCATTATCTGGCAGAAAAATAATGACATGGTACTGCAAAAGTAACTGTAGCAAAACAGGTCTCAGAATTTCGTCGGCGTACCGCTGTGCTGTAAGTGTGCCTCTAATGATGACCAAAGGGGTCCGGCTATCAAGGGAAAAATCACCCCAAAACATTACTTCTGGTTGAGGGCCTGTGTGGCGTGCAATAGTGAAAACAGGATCGACACGCTGCCTTGGACGTCTCCAGACACGTCTTTGATGATCGCCTCGACACAGTTGGAAGTAGGATTCGTCGCTAAACACTATACGTCCTCAGTCAGCATCATTCCAACCTGATAGAGCCAAGCACTACTGTAATTTGGTTCGATAGTGTACAGGCATGAGTGTCAGGTGGCTTAGTGGTCAGTACGAGAGTAGATTTCGCGTTTTCAGCTGACTGTGAATGGTCATGGTGGACACTCGCGAGTGGGTCGTACGTCTGATGGTTGATCACAATAAATCAAGCTCTCTGGTAGCTGATCTGACAATCACTCTGTCCTCCAGATCTGCTAGATCGACCGCTACCATCATGACGCTGAAATCTGCCATTGTCCACCCATTCTTGCCAGCATCTTCCAATCGCCGCGTCGTTTCGACCCATATGACGAGCGATTCTGAGATTTGCCCAACTTGCCTCTTTCAATTCAATGATACAACCCCTTTCAAACTCTGATAGTAGCTCATAATAAACTCGAATCTTGCGGCAAGGCATTTTTTCTGTCGTTGAAAAGTATCCTAAATCGCAATGCAACAGAAAATTTGACCATCATATTGTGAATTGTTTCTTATATACACCTGCTTAATGCTCAGCTCCAATGCGCTGTAGCTCCCCCTATTGAATCATTGGACAACAAATTTTAATCATTTGCATGTTAGGTCCAAATGTCTTTGCATATGAAATTTCATTACAATCGGGCAACTCCTTCTTGGTGCGTCGTTCTTTTTTGTTTTAGAGTTTATATATATATATATATATATATATATATATTGTGTTTCATTATTAACTTTAATAATATTCATTACGTTTTATTCAAACTCTATACACTCAAGTACTATAATAATTTAAGTTGGAAAGAAATGCTTCAAAAGGAATATTATTGGAACAGGTAAAACTGTAATAATAATTTGTATTTTTATTTGCAAAAATGGTAGTAATCAGTATTTTTCCTCAAGTAGTTTTAAATTTCTATATAATAAAATAAGCTTTAAAAGAGTAAATTCCGAGAAGATTAATTTTTCTGTTATGCAGGTTATGTTTCCAATTAAATTTATTCGATTATTTTAAATTTTATTTTATTAAAAAAAACTCTAAAACTATTTTATGAATTTAGTAGTATTTTATTTCTGGATTAAATGTAATTGTACAAAATATCCAGCGATGAATAATTAAGAAACTTTGGTAAAAAAAAAATGTGCTTTTGCGAAATAATTTACTGTCAAATTTAGTTCAGTTAATAATTAAGAATATTTCATTAAAAACTTTACTAAAAAATGCACCTTAATTAAAATGGTACAACTTCTATAAAACTAATACAACTTTCTTAAAATAATAATTATTTTTAATGCTTGGTTTTATTTATTTTAATTTTTCATTACTTTATTTAATTTTTCATATCTTTAATTTGTTTTATTATGTGCTTTTAATTAACTTATTTTATTGTTTATAAAAAATGGAATTCTTATGTCAATTTCTCAATCATATCTAATTGTATTGAAATTTATTCAACTTAAGTTCATACTAAACGTTTTCAACTGTCTACTTCTGCCCAATTAAAACTCTACTAACACAGCCATTCGCTTCGTAATTTTGAACCCATGGTCAGATGACGAAGTCGACACCTGAAATGGCAAATTCTCCTCATATCCGTGCCACAACAAGATATATTAGAATTTTGAAATATCGTACAGTTATGAGCTTCCAATGACAATACAATATTCTAATAATTTCGGAACTTCATCATCAATCAATAGAACGATTTTAACTAAGATTTAATTCCATGTGAAAAGGTCGCATCTGTTGATGAAATTTGTAACCAAAAACTGTCTCTCTTATGGTAAGCCTCTTTAGAGATATCCTATCGGAGCAATGTTTTAGAAGGAATTAGCAATGAAATAAATTGGTAGCAAGTTACATAATAATTATTATATCGAACAATGTAATGTAGCATAAGTCTGCTATTAAAAAAATTAATAATGAAAATATTTTTATTACGAGGTATGGAAGCTTAGAGAATGTGATACCCCTTCAGAGATCATCATTATCACTAAATTGTGATCCAAAATTACGAGGTACATTACATATTATCCTTGGGAGTCTCTATAAAATACTATAAAAACGGAAATGAAATTAATTACGAAAATAAAATTTGGAAAAAACGAGATTGATTAAAAACGTTTCGTTGATTAAAAACGAAAATAAAATTCGAACCCGTATTAAGCAACCAATGAAATCCAAAAAGACTTATCTTTAATTAAAACCAGTCCTTTTGTCCTGAATATTTTATATAATTTAGAAAAGTTATTATAAAATCAGATATATAAAATAATTTTGAATCTTGCTCATTAGCAACGTTTTTGAAGACAAAATCAAATTTATTAAAATGTATACTACAGCTATTAATCAAAAACATATATTTTTTGCCAATTGGAAATGAGAAATGTTCCCAAAAGAATCCAATGTTTTGCAAAATAGTTAGAATTTCAGATAATTTTTTTTCTCATTAATGTTTCAAATAATTTTTTAATATATTTCATTCTTATTCGTTTCTTTAATTAGTATTTTCTGCAATTTAATTGGAGAAAAATAATACATTATATACCATTCTTAGTGCTTCAGGTTTGCTTTCGTAATCAAAGGCAAAAATCAGATTCTCAGATTCTTCAAATTAGAATTTTAAAAAAAATTTAAATGAATTTCAGAATGTACAGTCGTCAAAAAAAAGAATCAACCTTTTGCAATTCTTATCGTATCTGGATAAAATTAAAATTAATGTTATTAGCTCAAATGGAACTAAATTCTGATGTAAATGGGTTAGCTAATTTAATTAATAAATATAGTTAATCAATTTCTAAAAGAAAATTTTCCCATGACGAAAACTGGTAGAACATGGAGTACAAATTACAATTTTTTTTTTTTTTAATTTTGTTCTTATATATAATTCCAAAAGTATTCGGGAAGAACTTAGGGGGATATATACTACATTATTCTCGTGCAAACGATTCATAATATTTCTCAGTTTCTTGTTACCACGTGACAAGTAGATCGAAAATTTTAGGCTTAAGGGTTTTATGACATAAGTAATCTAAATATGTAAGAATTTTAACAAGTTTTCTTCCACTTTTTTCATAACTATATTTAATAATTCATGATCTTTTTCATAATAATAGTATTTTTTTAAAAAAAACTATTATTTGGTGCAAAATACTTTGAAAAGTAATTTTCTGAAAACTTTTATCCTCTAATGTTTGAGATACTCAATTAACATTAGGTGCCCTTTTTTTGAGTCTGTCTTCGTGTTATGTCAAAATATAGGACCTGATATTGGAACACTTTTTCCGATAAAAAAAGAAGCCCATACATTAATTTTAGATTCTGACTTGGCTATCTTTAAGATAACAATATATTTTATAATACTACTCATTTATATCCGAACAAATCCCATTTTTCGGGAGGAAAATAGGTTGCTTGTTTCTAATATAGGTTCAAGGTTCTAAAATAGGTTCTATGCTGTAATGCTAAATGGCGTTTTAAAGCTTACATATTCACATGAAAAATTGTCTTATTTTTGGAATGTTCCTAAATTTTAAGATCGCTGCATCATAAACAGATGTATGTGTAACAACGACACAAATTTATATGAAAATGGGAGCAATTTTGTACCTGAAACTGTGTTCGAAATTTCGAACAGGTTCTTTGACACTAGGCAAAGACAGCCTTTAGCTCCTGAGACTCAGAAATTTACCAGCAGTATTTTACAAAATATACAATGTAAGCTGGTTTTAAGATGAAAAATTTGATATGCGAAAAGATGAGATTCAATAATGGAAATAACTATATTTTAGAAATTAATTATTTCTGTTGATTAATTATTCAACTAACTTTCTAAGATAGTTCTATTTGAGCCTCTATAATTTGGCAGGTTCGGAACCACAATTGAGCCAGATTAGCGATTTTGCCAGATTTTAAAAGAAGTACTAAAGATCAGCCAATTTATAGACAAAAATTTAACGGGTTAAAATTTGTATTGAATATGTTTATGAAAATTTTGAGCCTCTGCAGACAATTTAAATATCCGACACAATATTTCGTCATAGTGGCAACTACAAAATTAAATTCAAAATATTCAACATTAATTTAATTGAACATTCCTGCATTGATAGATACGCTCCATAAATGAAAAATGAATACAGTACAATGACAATTAAATCAAACCACTACGAGCTACTCTAATCACATGCTTACGCTTATTAGTTTTATTAGATATAGAAGAATATCTGCTGGACTTATAGAACATTTTACTGTGCAGTACACTTTTATGTAAACAATTGCTATTTTATGGAAACGTGTTATGTAACTCCCTAGAAAACAAGAAACGATGTACTGAGATGAAAAAACAGTTATGATAAACACTGAGCAAAGTTTTGAGCAGTGCGGTGTCACGAACTGGATGGCCGCTGTAGCCTAGTTGTCATGATCATAGACTCATCCACCAGCGTTGTTTTCGTTGTGTCTTGGGCTCGAATCTTGATGCCATTAAAGATCCACGATGCATTTTAAATCTGGTAGAGGTCCCAAGTCCTCTCATTGACGAAATATCGAAATTTGGAAAGAGAGGGGCCAGTTTCAGTGTCGTCCACTTCACTTGACGGAGATTCAAAATTGCGAGGCCAGAAAAAAATTGGAGACGAGATTAATACAGGCGAGAGGAATCGTACTATATTTGAATTGGTTATTGGAGACGAGGTCCGTCTCCAGTAGTCGTAATGCGACGCTAAAACGCAATCACAATCGTGTTGCAACCTAGTAGTCAAGGTCAACATACTGCAAGATCCATACGGAAAATTTCGGAAGCAAACATCTCTATCAGTGCTGGATATAGAATGTGTCGAAACATCGAATGCTGGATTAAAGGGAGATTACTGTCCACTTGCATTGAGAATTGAGAAAATTTCTAAGGAAGAAACCATTTTTTTACAACTGCCCATTGTGTCAACACAAGGGTTTTGAGATATGCTTAGAGAATTAAATAGATTATAGTTAGTAGTTATAGACCTTTATTCTCAAGAAGTATTCAGGCTATTCTCTAATTTTCATTACAGTATATCATAGAAATAAATTTAATTACTTTAATTCTTGAAAAATAGGGGGGGGAGGCTTCAGTTAGCTCACTTAACTCTAGACAACAATCGATATTTTGAATTATCTAGAATGATAATAACGGTCATTTTGACCGCAGTAAGAAATCTAGAATAAATACTTGATTATTTTAACGTAAATATCATTATAAAAAGTTAAAATAATTTACTTTAAGTAATTTAAAACACATGCAACACATTTTAATAGTAACATTTTGTATTCCTGTAAATAAAAAGCCTGGAATTTTTCAGAAGTAAAAGAAACATTGTATACTATTTGGGCACTTATTTCTCATTGTAGTTTTAAAACTTGATTTACAACAAAAGTGTTGAATAACTTTTTGTTGTGACATCGTCTATAAATGAGTTTTGAAAAATGAGAAACATACGGTTTTTTTTTTTTTTTTTTTTTTTTTTTTTTTTTGCTTCAGCATTCATTACTCGTGGTTTTGGAACATCTAGGAAGACATGCAGGTCGTTTTCTTGACACTTCCACTATCTCTGTTCGATAATAAAGTTAAAATAAAAAGAATCTTTGAGAAAGTTGCAATAATTTAATATCCAAACAAACGTTAATAATTTGTAGTTTCAATGCCTAAAACATGCAAAAAAATGTAAATAAGCTCCTTGAAGCCGATCGTTTCTTATATAATCCACTCATTTGATCAAGCACGTCTGCGCCATATTTGGTAACATCATAAGAATTTACTGTTTTCTCAGATGGTTTTGGCATTATCAGTTATTTCAACGTTTGTATGCTTCTATCTCAACACTCAAGATGCATTCGTTTTCGTTGTTGTTTTCTTTTGTTTTTGATTGCACTGATAATTAGAGTAACAATTTTTTGGACTTCACAAGAACTTTTGATGTGACTCGCTTTGGAGCAGTACCTTTGCGAATCAGTGGGAGTTTTCTTCGATTTTGATGTATTCTACCAACAACAGAGGTTCCTTTTTCAACAAAGTCTACGCAAGTTTCTAGGATGTAAAACCATTGAATATTATGAATTTCTTCCCTCTTATATAAGGGAATAGATCTATCAGTTTCATATAATCATATTCACAGAAATTCACACTTTTGTTCCCCAAAAGGGTAAATTTGTTTTCTTAAAGCTGTGTCGATTATTGTCAAATCACAGGAATTGTAGAATTTCCTTGAAGCGTTTTTACTATCGTTTCACTGTATATAGAAGGATCCCTCTGCTTTGATCCTTAAGTTGCTCAAATCTAATACCTCTTATTTTGCTCCTCTTGAGTAAACAAATGTAATTAAAGCCTCCAATTCTTCCAATTCATTATTAATATAATTTTATTTCACGGAGAGCCTCTTCAATCTTACATTTTTGAATATTCTTTAATATGGATTCGGAAAACAGCAAATATCAAAATGAAGCCTCGTTTCCTCCAATATTTTCCTTAACATAAGGAATAAATCCTTTTTTTTTTCGTTAAATACGCTTCATAAGGCACTTTTTCAAGACGTAATGGAGCTTTCATCAGGAATTTGCTATTTCATTCCATTTCAACATGAAGATTGTCTGAGGAGCCAGTAATATATTGCAAAATATTTTCATCCTACATTTCTTCTCAAGATTCTGAGCTTGTTCAGGAATTTCGTTTTCGGAAGAAATTCTGCAATTTTAATCATTAGTTAATTATGATCACTATAATTTTCATCGTGTTGGTGAAAATGAGCTGAACATTGATCAATACTCAATACTTTAGAACAAGGTATTGAAAAAACACATACTAGGCACGTACATTTGTCAATTCTTGGAATAATTTTACTGAAATTCTCCTACAATGGCCCTGCAAATAAGCTCCTATGTAAATAAAATTTTAAAAAAGAAAACCCTACGGCGGAAAATTGAGGGTATATCAATAGCAGTTGGCTCAAATCTACATAGTGGTCTTTTTGACCCCTTCCGTCGGTTTAGGTAGAACATTAATTTATATTCCTGTAACATAATATTGATAAAAATATAATGTATTCACAGGCCTGAAAAATATAATAAAAGCCTTGAAATTTCAGTAAGCTGGCATAAATTAATTACGAATAATCGTTTCTCAAACTAGCTTTGCGGTCAAAATGATCACTCCGATCGTTCTAGTGCTGATAACTTCTATTACAAAAGTCGATACATTTCAATAAAAATTTGAAAAACTTGAAAAAAAATGATTCACCCTAAAATATAATTATCAGGATGTGGTATTATTCAGTTATATTTATTTGCTAATCATATAAGTGTCTCGTTTGGTGTACTGCTCAAACCAGACTTTCTTTCTACTTTACTAGAACGAAACAAAGTTTTGTTACACGTAGGAAAACTAATTAACTGAACAAAGGATATACTGAGTGTAACAAGAAAAATATTTTGTTTTGTTTCTGAAGCTATCTTAAATTAGTTTAGTTGATTTTTTTTTTTTTTTTTGAAAGTGTTGAATAGTTACGCATAGTTAGATCAACTGGTAAGATTTTAAGTTCTTATATATATATATATATAACTGAAAATTTTCATTATTTTTTTTAATTTAATTTTATCTCATTAACTTTGCCTTAGTAAACATAGAATACCTTCAACAAACATAAATGTCTTTGCAAATATAGAATTTAAAATAGAAACCATAACGGTGTTTTCAATTGCAGTCGTAATCTTACTTTGACCATCTGTGACTTCTACGAATACACATGAATCAACTGGACCCATTACTAAAATAAGGGCAGAGAATATATATATATATATATATATAAAGTTCCGAGTGAAACGTACTATCTCTCTTTTTCGATTACTTCGTTTAAGTCTTTGACCTTTATCAAATGCCAGAAAAATTATTTAATGAGATACTAATATATTTAAGGCATATAAAAAAAATAATTTTTCAAATTCATAGAAGAATATTTAACGTGTTATCTTAAATTCAATGAATAACGTAAACATCTCTCTCTCTCTCTTTTTTATCTGAAGAAAATTAAGGCTTTTGTCCATCGATTAAATCTAGAAATATCCTGCCGCGTGCTGTCAGCAAGCTCAAAGAAATTATATCTGACAGGATAAGGCTGAACACGTCATTTCCGGAAATCGTGTCTAATACTAAAAAGAAAAGCAACCTCGAGTGCTTTTTTTTTTAAGTATATCTAAGGGTTCAAAAAAATTTAATCGTTTTGAAGATCATCTTAAATTAAATGTCGGAGTATTCTTATTGATTATTTAATTGTTTCTTAACAACCCTCTTAAAAGTAATACGGGGTCCAGAGGTGATACACCACGAAATTTTGAACTTCGGTCACGTGACTAGGGTGACATCCAAGCTGGCACCTACCTCTCCAAACTTCCTCTCCACTCCAATGAGTGGACTTCGAACAACGAACGGATTCAAAGTTCACCATCCCGCTATACGGACAAATTTTAATGGAATCAGGACTCGAACCCACGATCCTACGGAAACAAAACCAGCCCCGAGTTTGAGGTCATGATCACTAGGCTACCACAGACAGCGGAATATTAATAAGCAAGCCACATATGTTAAATCTTATATATAAATTTGAAATTATGTTCGTTTCTCCACTTTTCAAATCAACTCTGTCGATGGTATTTTATTAGGATGTTTTGCTGATGTGTTGAAGGTACAGTTAGTACATTCCCGCTAAAAAAAGTATTCCAAATTAATTGTTGGTGATATTTCTCGAAAACTCCTTTTTCGCAATGCTTTTATTTTTCCCTCTCGATGATACGATTTTTTCCGAATTTTTTCTGCTCTAAAAAGTTTACTTTTTAATGAGTTTTTAACGCTATTTGACTTTTATAATCATTAAAAAATTATGGAGCCATATTAGTTTTTGTTCTGGGCCAAATTTATAATAATAAAAGGAAGGGTTTATGAGTGTATCTTATACATATTATATATAAATACAGAATCATTAAATTATACAGTGAAGTGAAGAGAAGAAAAATGAACTATTATAAATTATTTTTTCTCAAGTTATAAACATTTTAAGTTAATGTCTATCTGCTCCTTCTTTCTAAGGCTACTTGATCAAAAGGCACTCGAGTTATCGTTTGTAAAAATTAATTAAACTATCTCTGTCCTATTTCCTCGTGTTCCAGTGAGTAGAGCAGCCGTAGTAGTCTCACGGTCTTGCCCGTAAACTCAAGGCCAGCGTTGCATTCGTCAAATCGTTGATTTGAGTCCTGATACCATTAAAGAACCGCCGTGTAACAGAGCTGATGCACATTCAAATCTAGTTGAGATTCCAAGTCCTCCCATCGGCATGAAGCGGAAATTTGGAGAGGGTGGTGCCATCTCAAGTGTCGTCCTCGTCACTTTGCGAGAACGTACTAAATTTGTTTAATTATTTTCTATGATTTTAGTAAGAGAAACAAATTAATAAATATATACATATATAAAACATATTAAACATTTAAATTCGTATTCTACTTTTAACACACAGTCACAGATATTCTAATACATAATAATGATAATCATACTAAAGAAAAAAATTTCATAAAAAATTCTTTCTCAATTATTCTTTCTTAGATTTGATCAAATTCCTCCTTATCATCATATATATATAAGTACTTTCTACTTTGTCTAATTATTACCAAACAAAAATTAGAGAAATTTTGAATTGGTTCGTAAATTTAAAAATAACAAAATAAATTAGATTGAAGAAAAAAATTAAATAGAAAACAATTCAATTTTTGATTCCGTTTGGGTGTGAAAATTTTAATGAAACGGACAAAAGAACTAAAGACATACCGGTCGAAGCGACCTATTCCAGTTCGGAATCGTTACTGTTCTTCAACCTGTTTTCGCGGGTAAATTTAAAGACCTCCCAAAACAGCTATTCTTCACCAAGACCTGTTTTTTCAAGTCTTTTATCCCTGCGGAAAGAGCAGTTTCGATGTTTTTCTTCTTCGCTCTAGTTCCTCTGGAACCTTTCGATGATCTAGTTCTCACGCTCTTATTGCATTCTCGCTGCAGTTATAGCTACGGAGATTCCCCCCGTGCGCCTATCGGGGTTTATATAGAAGGGACACACAGGTGTATTTTACTAGCCCTGTTCATCGATAGCGAGAATCGACAGCTAGTAGACGAGTGGTTCGACGAACACTTTCTTGTTTCTAATGAGAGTGGGCCGCCTAATGGGAGGCGGAATGCCTGCAATATCTTTGGGCTCCTCCGGAAGTGTATAACCTTCCGTGACACGTCAGGTTAGAGAAGGTTATAGTTACATCTCGAAAAACAGAGAGGAGAAAACGACTCTGAATAATGTCCAACAGCAAAGAATAGATTTCTGGCAGATCAGATTATGGTATTCTAGCAATTTTAGAACTGGTGTAGTACTTTCAATCCCATCCCTACTCGTGTTGTTTCTAAGAGCAACGTTAATTAACAGTTAGTTAGTCAAGTGAGTAGAATAGCAGGAATTAGGACTCGATTCCTAAATCCTTTACCTATCTTTTCTCAGTCCCTCTGATCGCTTGGTAGATTATGAACAGTTAGTTCAGGTATCTCACTTTGATTCACTAACATATTTTAACTAATTTCAAATTGCAATTTTAAATTCTTCGCAGTTTATATATGTATCTGATCAAATCTGTTCATAATTTCAATCTAATGTACATTAATCACGTTTAATTTCATTGGAAGAAATTTTTCAGCATATTACTTTATGATATTTTAAGACGTGTATAAATCTCTGGAAAGAATTACGTCGCCAGGTTACTATGTTACTTTTTATTCGTTACCTTAAATACGCCTGATTTTAACATATCTTTTGTAAGCAAAATTCTAAATCATCCTCGAATATTCAATTTAACCATAGCTTTCGTGCAATTTTTTAAGCTACTTAATTCTATTCAGTATAAATCGTCTCCCTGATCTCGAATGTATTCGTTAGGATTTCACTGTATATAATATAAATTAAACACAATGATGCACAATGTAATTTCAAACTCTCATTAAATTTGCTTTAGACATTGCAGCTTCTGTTATTTCCATTATTCGTCCTTTAACATGAATTTGGAAACTTTTTCCAAGAGGAAACATTAGGATAACATTCAATTTTAAGTGTATTTAAATATAATTAATAAATATTTATTTAAATATGTAGTACTTTCTGTTAATGGGATTAATTTTCGCTTATGCCCTGCTTGCTACCTTATCCTCCTTAACGAAAATTTTCTGGTGATTTCATTGAACAATATCAATTCCCTAAAGTCTTCTAAGTCTTCTATTGTTCGGAAATACATTTTCTCGCTGCTATTAATTCCACGAATTCTCTCTCTCTTTTTATTCAATTTAATCCGACATTCTTCAGTAAAGCAAGACATAGATCACACAGTGTAAATTCCTAGGCAAACATACATTTAATTAAAGTAATTTTATCCGAAACTCCTGTCTTAATATTTAAGAAATTTTCTCCTTTCCGCGTTCCTAAGAATCTTTAGCTATAATAATGTGTGGATCTAAAGTGGCATTTAGAGTATAATGTTTAAAAAAGAAATTTTGTTCACAATTATATTAGATGCGAAAATATGAAATAATGATCCATATTATGTGGCGTATAATACTCGCTCATATTCTCTTCTGTTTCTTAAAAATGTTTCAAAATTATTTTTGCCAGAAAATTAAGACTTCATAGCTGCTCCTTTACGTAGAACAAGAAAGAAGATAATTAATAAAAATGAAACTTTCTATTCTTAAGAATAGATACTTAAAAACAATGTAAAGCATTTATTTACGGAAATTAACAATGTATTCAATTATATATATATATATATATATTAGGTCTACCAGAAAGCTCAGAAACCACAAAAATGTATAATGGGAACGAAAATAATACATTGCTCTCACATTTAATAAAATACATTATACAATATAATTTTCAACGTTTCCAGGATTGATCTATAAATATTCCATGAGGGTTCCTCAGGAGTTAGTTGAGATAAATTTTTTTGATAGAGTCATCATATGTACATCTCTACTTGCTAGGAACAAAAATGAACACTTATTGAATCGGATGATAACTGGTGAGGAAAAACGGATAGTCTTCGAAAGCATCGTAAGGGAAAGGTCTTACTAGGAGCCCAAACTCCCTAACCGTCTATTCCCTCCACTTCTAAGCCAATTTAGAGCCTGAATAAGACAATGCTGTGCACAGGGTGGGATGTCCAAACATCATTACATTACCAGCTTATGAAACCCAACGAAATTCTTAATTCGGAGAGACTCTGTCAACAAATGAATAACTTAAAAAAACACTCAAAAACGAGAGATCACTGATTTTTAATAGGACGCACACCACACTGAACCATGGTAACAACAAACAACATGATGATTTGGCCACTCGCAAGAAAACCACACAGCTAGGCTGGAAAATTCAGTCTCCCCCAATATACTCCCCATACCTAACACCCTCCAATTATCACAAGCTTCTTTCCTTGAAAAATTTTTTGAAAGAAAAAAAAAAAACAAAACCCTGAAGCAGATATCAACTTAGCACTACCTGAGCCCTTCGCTTCTAAAGTCGAGATCTCTTTTCAAAAGGAGTATTTACAAATTACCATCATGCAGGCAAGAGGTCATTAGTAAATTATATTCTACAGTAAATATTAAATCTATGTAAAATGTATTGCTTTATTTCACTTCACAAACAGAAAGAACTTTCCGGTAGACCCTTATATACACTGCGTGACAGTGAAAATACAATACCAAGAAGTTGTGGCCAGAAAATTATGCTAATTTCAAGGTAGACGCGGGTTACCGAGTTGTGCGGATGGTGAGAAATGCGCAGCTCTCCAGCATACGTTAAAGAAGATATAAGGGAAAGAACCTACGGAATGTTGTTTTCGTACCTTTATTTCTGTTAGGGAAATCATCGTAGAAAATTTTTCTTCTCTCAGAGGACGCGTGTAATAGCAAAGAATGCTAGGCCTTCGTCGACGTCCCGTCGTCCAGCTAACAGATGATTTACGAGGAACCTGGTGATTGGACTGAGAAGGGCAGGTTGATCCATACGGCAAATTCCAGCTGACACCCACCTAGACGTGTCCACAGTGCACAGGCAGTGACGAAGATGGTTGGAAATGTGGCAAGTTTGAGAGGTGCCGGTACAGCCAGAGTGACGTCGACACAGATGGATCGACGCATTTACTAACTAGCTCATGGCATCCATTAAGACTGCCATTGAACCCACAGCATAGACGCCAACGTCTGCAATGGTGTCGGGCTCGATCGATGTGGAGACGGAATGAAACAGGGTCGTGTTCTCAAGTGAGTCACGCTTCAGTTTCTTCAATGATAGTCACCACATATGAGTGTGGCTTCGACATGGAGACAGGTCCAATTCGCAGCTATTGGGGATGCCCCATCACGCGATAACGTAGCATCATGGTTCGGAGAAGAATTGCGTACGATTCCAGTTCACCTTTAGTTCGTATTCAAGGTCCCATGACGGCCCAACGACACGTGGATTGTGTTCTGTGGCCGGTGACACTTCCCTACTTTCAGGGGATGCCCTGAATGTCCTTTATCAGCAGGATGATGCTTTACCGCACACTACTCTCATCAGCCAAGGTGCTTTGCAAGGTGTACAGATGTTTCCCTATCCACCGTTCTCTCCTGATCACTAATTGAATTCATTTTGGATGTTATCGGTGATGTGACTGGATGCCACTGCAGACCCTGCCATTTCCTCGTTCCGAAGAGGAGTTGTGGCAAATGGTTGACCGGGAATGGAGAACTATTCTTTCATAGACTCTGTACCTAGACGCGTTGCTTCTTGTATCACCATCCATAGTGATCCTACAATCCAATCTTATGTGTATCATTGAAAAATAAAAATCACTCATTGTTTATTGCTGTTGCTCTCTCTGTTTGCCGAATTTCATCCGTTTCTGGCCACTCCTTGATGTTGCGTTTTCAATGTCGCGTAGTGTGCGTGTGTGTATGTGTGTGTGATAAATTAAATTAAATTTATGCTTTCTTTTTTACTTAAATATTAAACATTCTTAACACCAAGTCTTAGATTTGAAATTACTTTTGATTTTTTCAATTATTGTAGTTTTCTCTGCAGAATCTCGTGTCTTGTGTTTACAAGAAATATTTCAAAACTCATTTTAAACCTCTGAATTAATAAGATTTCGCGGAAACCTCTCTTCCTTTTTTTTTCCATATGGCTCGATCTTACGCACTATTTTCTCTGCTGACATTTACTGCGTGAGCTGGTCAACTTTGCGAGGTCATTTACATCAAGGCGTGGTAAATTATCTAAATTATCATAATATTTCCTGTAATACTAAGTGAACCTTATTATCCAATAAACAAAAATTCAACAATGAACAACTGGATTCTTCTGTGTGCGTCTGTGTAATAATATTAATGTTCGTATTAATCAACATGTCATAATTATAATAGTTTTAGGGATAGAAAGAATGCAATTTAATTGAAATTAGACGCTTTATACTCATAAATTTGAAAATGTTGAACTAGTGATTATTAAAATTGCACCTAGCAATAAGAGAATGCTATGTATGAAAACTTGTTATATTAGGCTTTACTATACTTTATACCCATTTGGTCATAAAATTTTGTTTTTTAATTAAAATATAATTTCCTATTTTTACGCAAAGTGACAACAGAGACTATTTTTATGCGAATTGTAGTTACAATGTGATCAAAATCCCCTATAAAATTTAGTTATAAAATAAAAATAAGGTAATAAATAATAAGAGAAAATACATGGAGAAATCTTGAATAATAATTAAGAAAACATATATATCCTATATAATAAATTTGAAACGGATTTCAATACTAAAAGTAATAAATACTTCCTGACTGATCTCAACAAAAGAGATATTAAAAAAAATTCGTAATTTGTTATTAAAATAAATAGTATTTCTCTACATATTATTAAGCTATATGTAATTATTTAACTCACAAATATAAAATTGATTTTTCATAATGATAATCAAAAAATAGAATACTGTACTACAAGATTTATGAAAAAATCCATTGTGGTAATATAAATTTTAAATAACATTGATATTAAGAAAACTATTAAATTAAATTAATTATGGGACATTTGATTTATAAATGTAATAATTGTAAAGATTTGCAAAGCCAGTATGTTGTTAATTGTAAGGATTATAAAGTATCTATAAATGATGAGCACCAACATGTGATTACTGGAAACCTAAATATCAATAGGAATTAAATTTTTTGAGAAATTATGAATATAAGGGCTCAGGTTTCAGAATTATAAACTCTAATAATAGTTATTATATTAAAAAGAGTTTCGAGAATATATTGATAATTTTTAAATTAAGTTGACTGTTAAATATAATTTATACTCTTTAAAAGTCTCGGTAGATAAGTTTTTTATTCATGAGGAGCTTAAATACTTGAATTTTAAGATTAAAAAGGTAGAACTGGAATTAAAAATCTAAAAGATTCTAAAAAAAATTATAAGATGAATTCCTTATTCGTTACATTAAGTTCCTGGTAATTACGCTATTATTTGTTAAGAATTATATGCTAATCTGACTACATCCGATTTATAATAATGCTTTTATTAATGTTGATAATAGTAATAAAGAAATCACCCATTGAAATGAAGTCTTATACAAGAAAATAGGTTATAGAATGAATATTGTAAAATTTCTTCACATCTTAACTCGTGAATTTCATAAAATACCTCTTAAATTTAGAATTTTGATGAATGATTTCAATTCTTACTTTACTAAATTTGGCAAAACATTTCCCAAAAGATTTTACAAAATACTATGCTTGACTTTGATAAGACTGTTATTATTAAAAATATTTTTTGAAATTATTAATCATATCAAAGGTAAAGATACTCTGTTCACAGTAATTACTTTGAAGATTTGTTTAATTCAATTATTGAAGGTTTAATTTATGTTATCTAGGATAATTTAAAAGAATTAAAAATTGAAATTCATTTGTAACTTATGAGAAATTTATATTTCAATCTTTCTTAAATCATTTTAGTTATAAAGGGAAAACTATAAAAAAAAAAATCAAAAGCGTAACTCAGGGGCTCCTGCTAGTGAAAATCTTGTTATATATATTAGCCTTATTGTTAAATTAATTTGACAGACAATAATAACTCATGTTATTTAGAAATATTCATGATCTTACCATTAGTCAAATTGATATTTAATCTCTTTTCATCCATCATCCAGATGTGTCTTTTTATCCATTATATTTAAATCTTACTTAAACTAATGTAACTTCATATAAAACAGATTTTATACATGTTAATTTAAAAATAGGGAAAGTATGATTATTTGTAATATGTTATGTTTGACCAGAGAAATTATTAGATTTCCCTTTAAAAAGTATCATTCTTTGACAGAAATTTAAGCTTAAATGTATGTAGGAACATGTTACATAACAATTTACTTAGAACATCAAGTTATTTAACATATCTATAAATATTCAAAACAATTTAAGCAATTTCTATGTTGTTAAGATCATAATATGACACTTATTTACAACGGTTCTCTCGTGAAAAAAGAGACATTTTCAGAGATGTAATCAATCAGGAAAGGGAACTTTAAGCAATGACCCCTCTTATCCTTGACGTCAGGTTTGGTGACCATTTTGGGGACTTGGAGAGAAACTTGGTGACTTTGGCCACAATTAGTAGACCTCAGAAAGTATTAGAATCTCGTCGTATTTCCACGGAAAAGAATGTTACAAACTTGTCCTGAATTTTCACACGTGATGCCATACCTGGTCGAAACAGATATAAATACGCCGAGAGTCGTTCAGTCAATTTGTCTGTGTGGTCTGCTTTGGCTATCAACCGGGAAATTGTTTAGGAAGTGATCCGCATTTGGACGAGCTGTTCTGACGAGGATCTGATGACTTGCGGAACGGCTGATGTCTGCCTTGGAAGTGCAGAGTATTACGGCGGAGAGAGAAGTAGTACCTGGTGAGTTGAAAATTGCTGATACAACTATGACTGTCTTTGCAAATGTTATTTTGTTTCTGTATCCATGTCGCTAATATATGCAAGTCTAGTGTTTTTGTTTGTTTTGTTATTGTCTAAGTTCTGATACCTGTGTTAGTCCTGTCCTGAAAATTTACGAATAAAGTGCCATTTGCCATTATGCTCCGTGTTGGATTTGATTGCACTCCCGTACACGCAGAAATTTCTGTAATAATATTAATTGTGCTAAGGCTGATCATCTCCTGTAAATTTTTTGAAAAGAAATTTTAAACTATATTAATTATAAAACAAATTAATTTTAAAATAGAATTTTTTTTTGTTAATAACATTAATAATTTTTTAAAAAAAGTTTAAAATGTATAAGAAAACTTAATTCAGAGATTAATTTTATATAAAACTTTAATTTATTTTAATTTTTTAATTATTATTCTTTTTATAAAGAATATATCGCGATATTTGTAACTATTTTCAAGTTTCATCTGTTTCTGACACTGCTCGGTAGATGACGTTACTATCTTTTGCCTATCTATATATTGAGGTTAATTGTTTCGCCACGTTTTTTCGATTTCATTAAGTAATGTTATACTCATGCAAAAATTATATTTTGAGTTATTTTTAACAATATTTTTTGTTCTTTAAGTTACTTAATAGTAAATGTATTTACTTTTCAAGATTCAATATGAGTTATGTGCTAGTCTTAGGCTCTTGACTGTTAGCAACTAGAATATATTGTTTTTACATTGGCAATAGCAAGAAATTATTTTTAGAATCATTTGAAATTGTGCAGCGATATTCTAGTGTCTTTTCTAGCTAATTTAAATATGTGTATTTTATATACATTTTCGTCTGTGTTTTAAGAGCGATATTTTCCTACTCAAGTTTATATCAAGTAACAGAATAGATATATTCAATAGTTTTATATTTATTTGAAAGTTCCTGAACTAACATTTTGTTTAGTGGTATATTTAGTTCGAAAAGTTTGAGGAATTATTTTACGTTGATATTTCCATGTAATATTTTTTCTTATATTGGTGTAAATTTTGGGTTTTTAATAATATTTTTGATTCTTTTTGTTACATTAGTCTGTAATATTTTGGTTTTTTTTTAGGTTTGCTTTATTGCCTTTCTCACAAACACTTTTAAAAAAAATATGATTTTGCTTTCAATCTATGTTCAGAAAATGTATGCTTGGTATTAAAAGCGTTTTTTAATCATATATCTGAGGAGGGGAACGCTTAAAGCCTATTACAATATTAAATATATTATATTTTATTATTTTGCTTTTCTGCACATTTGGGCTATTTAAAGTTTGTCAATATTTTTATTTTTTATTTTATTTTTCTTTATGTATATTATTTTATTTTCTAATTCTGATATTTTTGATGTTGTCAATTTATTTTTTCATTTAAGGCACTTTCTTTCGGAATTTTCTATAGCATTAAATGGTTTTCTATTATACTTGGATTTGTTTGTGTGTGTGTGTGTGTGTGTGTGTGTGTGTGTGTGTAAGAAGCTGAAGGAAACAGTTATTTTGAAAGTATTAAATCTACTAATATGAAATTACCACGCATTATAGAAGCAGACGTTTAAAATTTACATTTTAATATTGTCAAGCTTAAAAGCAGGGAAATTATTAAAATTATATCAAAACTCAATTAAAATACTGCTGCACAAATATTTATAGGCTTATAACAAATAACTTTTTACTATGTAAGTCATCATTCTTAAATTCCTACGAGACTTCTTCGCCAACGTGGCATGCGTATTAATTTTTTTTTTTCAGAATCGCTTAAGTTTTCTGAAATTACTTGGTAAGTAGTTTTTCAGGCAGTACAAGGAGTTGCATTATTTTGAAACAAACCTTTAAATATGTATTTTAACAGAAACGTTTGTTGAAACAATGACTGGGGGAAAGCGAGTACTTTAAAACTTGCTATATTTTAATTTTAAATATATCTCATAAATCAAATCATCAATGAAAAATCCTAAAAGTTTTATTACACTATATAACTTATGACATGCGTATTGTCTCTTCACTTTTTGAGTAAATAAATGAAAGAAACTTACCTTTTTTCTGTTTTTCAAAACAGTATTATCTCTAACTCCTTCCTTGTTCCCTGGCATCTGGGTATCTCTAAGCTTCAACCCAATGTTAACGTAAACCAACGAAATTAGACACAGTGGCACCATATACTGAAGGCTCACCAGAATGTAGTTATACACTTTCCAGATATCACCTGGTATCCCAGTGTTCTGGCAGAAGGGCTTGGTCATATCTCCCGTATCGGGATCGAACACCATAGTTACTCTCAGAGCCATGGCGTAGGGTACACCAAACAGAGCACTGAAGATCCATATGAAGACAATGATCCACTTGGCGCTGCCTTGGGCAGTTTTGGCCTTGATGGGGTGCATCACAGCTCTGTAGCGTTCCAAAGCGATGGCGGCCAGGGAGAAGATACTGACGTTGACTGACATTACTTGGATGAAGGGACAGAAAGCACACATGAAGGGTGGTAACACCCACCTCTGAAGCAGAGCTGCTTGGAATTGAAATGGGATGGCAAATAGTCCAATCACAATATCTGCCACGGCCAAGTTGGCGATGAAATAATTGGTGACTGTCCTCATGCGTCGGCTGACTGCCACTATGAGAAGAACGCACATGTTACCAACCACTGCCACCAGAGATATCGTTCCATAACAGCAAGAAAGGATTATCACTAACGCCATAGGTACATCGTATAGATCGCTAGAATGATATGTAATATTGTTCAAAGGTTTGTCTCTGTTGGTGTCGATAATCACAGAAAGATTCAAAGAATCCATGTTCGTCTTGAATAAAGATTGTTTTATAGCATTGATGAATATTATAAAACGAAGAAATAGATTCAAAGTTTCAGAGTAATTACCACACTATATATAGAGCATCGAATTATTTTTTCATGAGGAAATGGATGGAGAAGGTTAGAAGTTTTCTTAAAGTGATTTCCCTTTGTTCAACATAATGAAATACTAAATAGTTCTTCACTGATTTCCTTCTGGCAATTTTGGAAGAAATGTTGATCTAAGGAGAAAAGAAAAGCATTTCAATTAAGATCTTTCTGCCAGCAATTTTCATTTTGTAAATCTATTATCAATCCTGAAGGATTTCTACTTTTATACTCAAATCTAGATTATTGTGCTTATCTGAATATAATAAAAGACACTTACGAAAAAAAAATTAATGAAAGTTTTTGAGTTATATTTTCCCTCAATTTTTGAACGTATTTTAAATTATTTTAAAGTCCAAAGAATATAAAAAGGAATAATTGAAATAGAGGTAAAACTATTTTGAAAACTCAGAAGGGATATAAAATTCTGTAAAAACTTACATTTTTTTTTTTTTTTTATTCTTTCGGGGGCCCTTAATAGCATTCAAGTTAATAAAAAAATAGTCTAGGTTTGAGGAGGAAAGTAGACATATTCTGCAGATTAACATTACGTTCATGAAATCAAAATGGCTGGTAGACAGGAAATTTAATTTCATATTTATATCACTAATTGAAAAAATTAGATAATAATATAATTATAATCCTATAATGAATATTTCCTTCACTCAAATTGTTTTAGAATAATTCAGCTGGAAATAAATTCATGAATGTATTTCGCAAATATGAGTAAATTCAAGGCGTCATTCCTGTAATAATATATAAAAGAAATGTACCATTTCTGCAATAAACCATCATATTAAAAGAGGAATAATTTTAAAAGGTTTAATGGAACAGTAAATAACTACGAAAAATTAATTTGGCCGGAATTTCATTAAATAAATATCTTAGATTTTTTAGACAACTGTTACGAGAGGTTATACTCGTTTTTAATCATAAGTTTCAATAGTAGGAAATTTAATTAACGGGAAAAAATGTTGTAAACTTTTAAAGCAATTAGAAGTAAAAGAAATTATGTATTATTAAATTATGTTTTATTACTGCTTTTGTCATATCCTTTTTTTTTTCTTAACAAAATTATCTGGCAGATGATTGTTATAGTCTTCTGATAATATATTTTAATTTAATTCTATAGAAACAGAATTATTTGTCTGTGAAATCAAGCCAAATGGAAGCTTTTAACTTGTTTTACGAAATGTTATGACTTATTGCTATGAAAAGGGCTATTTCAAACTGTTTTAATTTTGCTCTATTGTGCATAGTTTAACTATTTGTTACCCCTGTCATTATATACAGAGATTACCCCGATATTAACATAAACAAACCATACTTAAAAAAATAAAATAAATTATTTTTATAAGCTTGTAGGCGTTGGAAAGGTTTTTAAGAACTCGATATTTTTATTTGGAGTCTTAAAAAAACTTTTTAAAAGTCCTTTAAAGGAATTTTAATGCACTTGCACCAGCTAGTAAACAAAATTATTTTCTGAAACATAAACAATAAATAAATAGTTACTCGCTTTTGCAAATTCCGATTAATAACTTTCTCGAACTATCGTTCGGAAGATTAACTTTATATTTTTCGTAAACTTATTATTAATATTTTTTATTAAAATCGTTTGCTTTTATATAACTGTTGTTATATCTATAATGTTTTAAAAAATTGTAATTCCACAATTTGAAAGCTTACATATACTTTTTTTGTACTATTTTTCTGATTCAGCATCTAATAGTTGCGATATCGCTTGAGTGCTTTCGCATATTGATCCTTTTATTTATTAAATTCTTGGAGTGATTGTTATTGCGTGATTGCTTATTAACTCAGCGCTGAAAAACAATATAAAGCTATTGGCGACGAATATCGTAATTTTGATCTTTACTCAAGAAACGAGGAGGATGCTTGAGCTGCACCTTCCTCTCCAAACTACCACATCAACGGGAGGAATTGGGACTTTAAACAGATTTTGGGTGCATCATCCCCGTTACACAGCGGCATAAGGATTCGAGCACATTATTCGACGTAATCAACGTCGGCCGCAAGTCCGTAACAATGACCATTAAGCTACCGCGGCCACATAAAATCCAAAAAACTGGTATTGGCTTAGCGCAACCAATGCAGTAAATGAAAATAGTTTATGCGTAGCTCATCACAATCGGTATGTTATTCTAGTAGTGTATAATTTTTTGCCAATAATAATAATCTATCTGGACAAAAATTAAATTTTAATAAACTGCATTTCACTCTTGCAGACAATTTGAATGATTCTGCAACTGATAAATTGATTGATTATTAATGCCACGCTTAGACGCAACATAGCACGGCCATGTTGATTGGTCATTGGCGATGACGATGCTATTGGCGATGGTCATTGTAATTTTGAATCTCGATCAAGTGATGAGAATGATGTCTAAGATAGCACCACACTTTCCAAGCATTCGCACCATGTGAACAAGAAGACTTGTTGCCCCGACAGATTTAACGTACATCAGCCCCGCCATACGGTGAGTCTTTAGTAACGTCAGGACTCGAACTCACGACTCGACAGAAACAACATTACTGCAAGCTCGAATTAAATTATTCGACAGCGACCACATCATTTTACAGCAACCACATTCGAGAGTACTTATTTGCCTCATTGTGAAGTCACACAAATGTTGTTTTGATTTACTATTTTATTACTGAAATCATGAAAATGTAGTCATCTCAAATGTATTAAAAAGGGAGCCAGAATATATGTTCAATCAGAAACCCTGACAGTATATTTATTTTTAAAACTGTAGTATCTTACTTAATAATAAGGTTATCATTTATGGAACGCTTGCAGTCAACAACATTGGAACGATAACTACATCTAAATCATTCAATGGAAACAAAAAAAAATTAGAAATTATGAAACCAAATAAAATTTTAAATTTTTAACCACGCACAGTTAATTTCAAGGCGTTTTTATGCGTTAAAAGCTAGCACCATTTCATTAAAAGTAACGTTAATGAAAAAAAAAATCTATATTGTTTATTTAAAAAATTCAAAACGCAAATTTTTAATTTTAGCGTCAATTAAACCCTCGGGTTTAATTGGGTTATTTTCAGTAACAGTGTTATACAGATTTTTGCTCCAGTTCGGCTGTCGGCTTATCGAAATATTGCACCTCAAGGTTATTAACTTTTTTGTTTTTATCTAACGAAAAATCGATTCATCATATTGAAGTTACAGAAAATTGATGTTTATGTACGCAAGTATTACGTATTTTTGATTACAAAATATTTCACTTCTTGTGAAATTCATTGATCATTAATTTTTTTTTATTTAGGAAAATCTTTTTTCTAATGTATGCTAAATCAATTTCTGTTTTGTGTGCTTTCATTCGTTTTTATGACCGCCGTAGCCTAGTTGTCATGGTTGTGAACTCAGAGCGACATAATTTCATCCAGTCATAGCTTCGAGTCCTGATGCTACTAAAAATCTGTCGTGTAGCGGGGCTGATACAATTTAAATCAGTCGAGACTCTAACATCTCCTGATGACATGGGGTGCAAATTTGCCAACTCAGATGTCATACTAATTGTGGCTCAAAATTGAGAGGTTCGTGACCATGAGCCCTCGTGTTGCTTCTTAGTAAGACGTTAATAAGCAAACAATCAAAAGTCTGACATCGGGTTCCTTTCTTCGGCTTTTATTCTTTTAGCTCCTGAAAGTCCTCTGCTGATATTTCTCTCCGTTAATTTTAATTTTTTTTTTAATTTAAAATTAACAAGCCTGTAAATACAAACTATTAAATTATTTGTTAAAATGTGGCTATTGATCTTTGATACTTCTGACATTATCTGGAGTTTATCAAGCTTGGTCAGGTAACCCATATTGGTAACATTTATAGGTTTATTGATTGATTGATTATTAACGTAGCCTCGAAAAGCAACACGAATGCTATTGGTACCGAATGTCGTAATTTTAAGCCACAGCCAAATATCGAGGAAGAGAACCAAATGGATCATAACTCTCCTAACCCCCAAATTTTATCCTTTTTTTCAATCATTTTTTCAATTATATTGCTTTATAAATATTAATAAATATGTTAGAAATAGTGTTGTACTGCTGGAAGTATGTAGGTATATATATTATTTTCTGATATATGTCAAAAATGGACTTTTCGTTACACCTAATATTTAACAATAACAAAAGATATGATAACTTAAAATCAAGATATATATATATATATATATGAGAACTAACTCCGATAAATCATCTGAACCGTATAACAAAATCCCACTCAATAATGCCATCTGTTTCTGAAAGCATTTCGAAAGTATCTACGAGACAATGACGAATGATGCAAAGATTTACAAACATTACATTTGAAGAATGGGAAAAGATATTATGCTCACAAAATTTCTGGTCAAGGCAAGGAAATGTTTTAGTCGTATTCTGCCCATATTCTTAGCATGCATTTTCCATTTGATGCTCATTAGATATTTGGATCCCTTTCCCTACCAATTGGAAGGCTCGTAAAAAGAATCTTTTATGTTCTTTCATAGACAGGAATCGCTGGACATAAAGCTGAATTACAACAGTGTGTGGTAACAACGACAAATTCTTTTCATATTTCGAAACACAAAATATTTCTCGTGATGTATAAGGATGCGATTTCTAGAATACAGGATTATGTACTCGTTACTTTGGAAAGGACGCTCATTCTATTTTGGAGTGAATCCACTGCATAATCCATACGTATTAACATTGAAATTACGGTATTAATTTTTCAGAAACGACTTATGCAAGAAAAAAAACTTTATAACTGTGAAAATTTGACCAATGAAAGTGGTTGACAGTTCATCTAAACTCACTAACCTCGAGATCTCAAAAAAATAAACTTTTTCAAAATTTCCAAATTGGGACATTTCACTTTTCGAGAAATGATAATTCAAATCCTATTCAAACATTCAAATGCAAAACAGGCAAATAAGAAGTATTAAAAAAATTTCTACCCTCTCTTTGCACCAAACTTTCAAAAGATGCATCGCTAAGAAAATATTTTGTTCATATCCACTTAGTTCGATTTCTATATTCTCTCATTTGTGTCGAAAATCATCGTCTGCATTTTTCGATCACGGTTTTTGCAGGTTTTGGTTTCGTAAAAGATTTATACTCTACCCCTACACTTCTCTTCCACTCGTTTTAAGGTGAGCAAATACGACATTTGACTTTTTCTCTCATGTTTCTAATTCTTCTCATTCAGATTTTAAATTTGTGGAAGTATAAATTGAAATTTTACTTCATGTCTATCCTACGACAAGTAAATTAGAGAGAAAAAAAGGCATTAATATCTGTTCTCTTAATTCAAAATCCTGACATCATCTTCAAAGAGATTAAACTGAATCTCAAAAATAAACTATAATGAAACCGCAACTTTAGTAGACTCTCAATTTAATGATCAACGAGTTAATAGGGTTTAACTAGACTTAAATTTTATTATTTAACATGAATATGTGTGTCATCTAAAAGAAATACCGTATATTTCCGAATACATTATTGATTATTTATTAATGCTACAAATAGAAGCAACGCAAGGACTACTAGTGGAGGATTTCGTAATTTTGATTCTTCAATTAGGTGACGAGGAGGACACTTAAGTTGACACCCTCTCCCCAAACTGAGATACTACGCCAAAGGAAGGACTTGGAACCTAAATGGTTTGGTTTGGCCTTATTAACGTCGTACTAAGAGCAACACGAGGGTTATTGTCAACGGTACTCTTAATTTTGAACCTCGGTCAAGTGATGGATGATTCCTGAGCCAGCAACTCCCTCTCCTAACTTCCACACCAAGACAACGGGAGAACTTTAGGCCTCTACAGATTTAACATGCATCAGCCCTGGCTACATGGCAGGTCTATAGTGGCCAAAGCTTGAATCCGCGACTCAACGAAAACCGCAGGGCACGAGTTCGAAACCATGACTACTAGGCTACAGTGGCTATTGGAACCTAAACAGATGTAACATTTTACAGTTCCACTACAAATCGGATCGTTAATTATATCAGAACTGAATCTACTAATGGACGTAAATAACGCCGGTCATGAACTCGCTGCCATAATCACTCTGCTGCGTACACCGCATGAAAAAAAGGTGCGTGAGAGATCGTAGAGTTTAAAGAGTCATATGTAGCTATTCTGCGCCAAACAATGTTCAACTATGGACTAAACGTTTGAAAAATAGATAAAAGAAAATAATTGGTTGAAAAGGAAAGCTAAAAATAGAATGGGTATCCCGTTGACGCGTCACCCGGGTTTTCCAAAAACAGTAAATCTCAAGGGAATTATAGATCATTAAAGTACCTCGGAGTCATGATGATGAGTCAGATGCAGATGACCTTTTTTTTTCTTTTCATACAAATGATGCAATAAAAACAACCATAATAGAAGTTAGAAGACTAAATTGATATTCCTGTTTCCATTGCTTATTTTTATGAGCGCATTATCAATGGTAATCTATTATTCTTTTTAGTGAACTTCTTAGAACTTTTCCATTAGCCAGGAGCGAATTTTTCCAACATCAGGCTCTCCGGTTTGGTGACGATTCAACAAACCAGTCATATAAACACTTTCGTAAACAAAACAACTCATTTTCATAAAAAGAGCGATGATTTAATTTAGGTTTATTTTCCTCATAAACTTGAGATAAAGGGTTTAAAGATCATTATCGCACTGTATATCGCACAAAAAACAATCAATCAACTTAAGATGTATTAACAAAAAAAAATTTTAAAACTTTTTTTATTTGGCAATTTATCGCTTGAGTTCGTCTAATGGAACATTACTTACATATTTTGCGAATTAGGGGATCCATACACAAGCCAATTCCCCCCCCCCTCATTTGCTTAGATCCACGCCCTCTCCCGGGTAGACTACCACCACAGCACTCAGGCGAGCAAGGTAGTCAAGTGGTAATAGCTCCGAACTCGAGGCCGGTGTCCTATCCGTCGTTCGTGAGTTCGAGACCTGTTCCTTTGCAGATCCGTCATGTGTAGGAAATTTGGCGAGGCTCCAAAATATCCCATTGGCCCGGTGTAGAATTTAGAAGAGTAGGGTACCACATCAGATGTCTCCTACGTCACTTGTTTCATAATTATGAGGTCCATCGCCAATAGCCTATTGAGTTGTTTCTAAGTGCGATGTTAATAAACAATCAATCAAACCACAGGATTTAGAAAAATTATTACATTGCTATGTTCTGCAAATGATTTCTAGGTCACAAAAAAAACCTGGCAGTTATTTCAGGTTGTAAAAATGTTCCACAATGCATGTGGGAAATTTTCGCCGTGCACTTAAACGCGTTAGCGGATTATAAAACGCGCTTTTTTCCGCAACACCCAATTTCATTTATAATTAGGTGATTCCACACTTACGTCAGGAAAGGTGTTGCAAAGCAGCCTTTTTCTTGAAACTGTGAATTCCAACGACGAATCGCCTTACCATCCGACGATGTTTCTCCGTATTTCGCTCGGAAAAGGCACTAAATAGTGATAATAGAATGGCTTACATGATGTTCAAGCACATAAAATGCTTTTTACTATTGCGTCAATATGTTACGAATGCGTAATTGAACGCAACGTCTTCCGTCTTTGTCTTCACATAGTTTCATTATCCCTGATGCTTACGGCGCTATTCATTGGTAAAATATAAACTACAAACTGCTTTCGTAACTTGTGGAATAAATATGTGAATTAAACACTTACTGTGAATCTTTGGAATACTGTGAATCTTTGGAATAAATATGTGAATTACATTTGGCTTAGAAAAACCTTGAAATCCCGGCATTCATTTTGATTTACCCTGTAAACTGAATATACGATAGAATTCTTTTTTTTTTCTTTTTGGTGTTTCTGACTGAATCGTATAAACTTTCTATAGTCTTTGATCATAATAAACCAGATTATCTTGTGGTATAAAATTACACTTATACACCAAATAAATTCATTTCTCAGTTAAAGTACAACTACATATAAGTTTATGTACAAGAGTCATTTTTTACAATCTTCCATCGAGCTGCTAAATGACAAAACAAGAGGTAGGAGGTGTGGAGATGCGCATCTCTCTAACTGTAACCTCTACAATTGTGACGCCTGTAGGCATGAAAAGATAGATGGTACAATTGATACTAAAGCCAAATGCGAGTGGCGTAGTGTTATTCGCTTTCTTTAAACAGATGGAAATAATTCAACAGAAATTCACCAAAAAATTAGCCTAATATACAGTGAACACATTATGAATGATGGTGTTAAGTGTGAATGGTGCAATGTTAAGACGTCAGTACGGATATTCGTGATGAAAGGAAATAAGGATGAAAGTCTCTTCAAACAAACCTTTAGCAGCAAAAAGGTTATGGCTACAGATTTGGGGAATAAAAAGTTGTCTTGCTTGTTTAGTTTATGGAAAGGTAGGACTACGATCAATGCAGCTATTGTCAGATGCTACGAAAGGCCTTTCAGAACAAAAGAGGAATCCTGAATTCTGGAGGTGTTCTCATTTATGACAACGCCCGCCTTAACAGTGCTGCTGTAACCTAACATCTTCCTGAGCAGTTTAAATTGAATGTGTTTGATCATTCAGTGTATAGCCCTAATTGACTTCATGCTGAGTGATTTTCATCTCTGCCTTGAATTAAAGAACTGGCTAGGAAGCTAAAACTTCTATCTAGTCTATCTCATATCACTGGTGCCAATGTTCTTTCCAATCCTTTCCTCAAAGAACATTGCCGCCAGTGATATGAGGTAGACTAGACAGAAATTTTAGCTTCCTAACCAGTTCTTTTAATTTGTCAACTCGGTGGGCGAACTTTCCAATCACTGATATGACAAAAGCGTGAATCTTCAGGGTGATTATATCGAAAAGAAACCATGTTTGAAGATAACTTTTGGTAAGAAATTTGTTTTCTATGCGATTTTCTTTTTTTATGATCCATCGGAGATTTAAAAAAAAAATAGCCCTTATATTTGACTAGATGCGTTTTGGGTTGCCCTGAGATGACACCTATGAGCTCATGATCGGCGATGTTTCAGTCGAGCCACTTGTTCCAGTCTTGATGCCTTTAAAGTCACATCGCATAGAGCGGCTGATGCACGTTAAACCTGTAAAGGCTAAAACCGTCATCTTGGGGGTGGTCTGGAAGTTACGATAGTGTTAGACCAATTCAAGTGTCGCCCTCTTCACTTGACCTGGACTCTAAATTACGAAGTCCGTCACTAATAGATCTCTAGTTTCTTCTATGCATGATATTAATAAACAACAGTCAAACAATAAAATCAACTCTTTATTATAAAATGTAATATTTGGAGTTCTGCATTTCTTTTAAATTGTTCTTTTTTTAATGCATTACGCTGATACAGAATTAAACTTGGGAAAATGTATGCCAGCGAATATATCAATAAATTTTAGATTCCTTTACTATAGATTAAAAACAGGATTAAATTAGCTAAAAGAAATCTAAAGCTTCCATTCATTAATACATAACATAGTTTTCATTTTTTTTTCCTCTTTTATGAAATTCATTTCAAAAATAAAGATGTATTAAATGCGAAAAATTTTACAAAGTCTTTTGAAATTGGCTTGAAGTATTACTATTCTTTAATCTGCTTATGCAAATTATAGTTATAACAGTAATAGTTAGGATCGATCCAAACACAATTTGAAATAAAACGTAAACAAAATATTTCTAAACTCTTTTAGGATAATCAATAAATTTTAATTAAACGTTGCATTTAATGTTTGATTTTATCGTGAAAAATATATATTAGAGTCAAAATTATTTTCGTCGTGATAATACCCAAAGAATTATAATTGATAAGTTATATATACAAGAAAGCACAACAGATAATAATATTTTAACTAAGCTCTCTCTCCTATTTTTCTCTCTCTTCTTCATATTAACTAAAAATTAATGTTATATATTTTTTAAATTAGTTAATTAAACTCTGAAAACTAATATACTTAACTTCAGAAAACAATTTATCTTTATTGATTTGTGTTATTTTTATTTAGAATTTCAATTAGTTATGAAGAGTTTATTTGACGTAAAATAAGTATCAAGTTCCAGTAGATTAATAAAAAGGGAAAAAAATATTAAATTCTATATAGAAAATTCTAATGGTTTTGTTTCCCTTTAAATATGCCGCAGTTCTAATTGCATTAAATATTCCAAATCCAGAAAAGGAGAATCTTCCCACTCTGAGAATCAAGTGAAAGATAATCCAATAAAGTTCGAATTTAGTTAGTGGCTATACAATTAAACCGATAAAAGTACTTGTCATCTAATGAAGCAAATTAAGCTTTTAGCAATTAGCATTCTTGTAACGCAATATTCTAGTTGTCTTCATAAGCCACACTTCAAAGTACGTGCTGAGTTATTTCACTGCAGTCCGCTACATGACGCCACAAGCAACTAAATGATGTCAAAGTAGATGATATCATCTAACGCAGTAAACTCTGATTAATAATTGCTTTCTCAAAAAGATGTACGGTCGATTAATTTCATATTTTTCATAACATTATAATTAATTAATTTTATTTAGACAAAATCATTTGCTATATTTGATGTTACTGTATTTTGCAAAAATAGAACTTTCAATCTGTGAGAGGTTGTACAAGTAAAACATTCATAATATAAAATAAATATCTTATTCCAGATATGTGAGTGGATTTAATTCCATTTGTCGGACAGAAGTGCTTAATTTGATTATTTATTAATGTTGTCGTATTTAAATGCAACCCGAGGGCTATTGACCAAGGATCTTCTTACAATTTTGAACATCGATCAAGTGACGAGAACGATGCATGAGTAACACCTCCCTCTCCAAACTTACACATCACTAAAGGCAGTGCTCTGCCATGGAGACTTAACGTTCAATAGGCCCAATATACAGAGATCGTTAGTGCCAACAGGATACGAACTCTCGACTCAACGCAAATAATACCAACCTCGAGCTCGTAACCATAACCACTCGGCAACTGTGGCGGCGAAATATTTGTTTACACTATGTATTTAATTGCTGTTGGCAACCAGATTTAAAAATTTAATTCTACTCTAATTAGCAACTCCAACGATTCTATAGTCAAATAGTCGTGCTCACGAGCTTGCGGCCAGCGGTGTTTCAATCTCAAGTCGTGGTTTCGAGTCCCGATTCCATTAAAGATCCACCGTGTAGCGGAGCTGATGCTCGTTACATCTGTCGAGACTTCAAGTCCTCCAGAGGTGTGGAGTGTAAGTTTGGAAAGGGTGTGCCAGCTCATCACTTACCGAAGTTCAAAATGATGAGGTCGATCACCGATATCCCTTGTGTTGACTCTAAGTGCGATGTTAATAAAATAATTCAATCCATCAATCATTCTAAAATTTGCATGTTGTGGAAGCTAAGAGTGAGAGGTTCACAATTCAGATTTCGTCCTCATTATTAGACCATTGCTCCAAACTGCGAGATTCCTCTCCAGTTACATTCGTGTTGCTTCTAACAGTGATCTGAATACGTGGATCGTTGAAAAAGTCCCTATACTACGAATGAGAAACAGGGATTGGTACTGCTGTGGAAAGGATATTTATTCCTTGTTCCAAAATGTTCACAAGTATGTCACCATTTGAATTCCAAAAATTATTCGCCAATAAAGTTTCTGGCCGATGAGACCGTCCTCGACTTCTTTAGAGAAGAATCACTGAAAGCAAACCATTGTTTTTAGTATTACGCAGTTTCTAGGGGTACAATGATGAATCCAAGTCTCATTAACGGTGACCACTTGACGCAGAACGAAGACAACGATTCAATGCCGCAGTAATGAAATTTTGTTTTGGCAGAATAAATGGTTGACAAAAGCAAAACTAACTTATAAATCTGTGCTAAATTTGTTTAAGCACCGTTTAATTGATGGCAGCACTCTCTGGTAACACCAATTTGCATTAGTAAATCCAACTGATGTAAAAAAAAATAGGAATGTTTGAGTCATCCTTGTGGCCGCGGTAGCCTAGTGGTCATGGCTTCGGATTCGCGGTCGGTGGTTTTGCTCAGTCGCGGGTTCGATCCATGGCCGTTAAATACTCCCCGTGTAGCCGGAACTGATGCACGTTAAATCTGTCGGGGCCCAAAGTCCTCCTATTGGAGTGATTTAGAAGTTAGGAAAGAGGGGTGCCAGCTCAGGTGTCGTCCTCATCACTTGACTGAGGTTCAAAATTACGAAGTCCGTCGCCAATAGCCTTCGTGTTGCTTCTAGTGCGACTTTAATAAAAAAAAACAAAAACAAAAACTTGAGTCATCCTCGTATACAGGAAAGGAGTGTGAAATAAATTAATTCTGAAAAAAAAATTCCATGGTGTAAATTGTTTTATTACAGTCGTACGTAGCAAAGCAAGTGGAGGGATATAGGCAAGGCTCCTTGTAAGTTTAAGTCAGAATTAAGAGACAAAGATGACACTAGATTTATTAATCTCTTCTCTGAACATCTACACCATCCGTTTTGAATGATTAATTACTTATTAATAACTTACATAGAAACAACATAAGGGCTATTGGCGAAGGTCCTCGTAATTTTGAGCCTCAATCAGCATTCCATTTCAAATCGCATTTCCCTCTCCAAACTTCTTCATCATGCCATCGGGAGGACTTAGAGTTTCTACAGGTTTTATATGCATCAACCCCGCTATACTTTCTACACGGCGAGTCTTTAATGGCATCAAGAGTCGGCCCCCCCCCCCCGAACTCCACGGAAACAACTCCAGCAACTAGTTCGTGATCATGACATCTAAGCTACCATGGCCATTCCTCACCAATCCAAATTGAAAACTTAAAGTAGATTTAAAGTGCATCAGGCTCATTACACAATGAGCCGTAAGTGGCATCAAGGCTCGAACAAGGGGCTTAACGGGAACAAGCCCACATTGTTATGACCTCTCAGCTACCGAGGCCCGTTACCAAGTACATAACATTATATGTGCTCTTCAGTAAACTGGGAGTGAAAATAGAGCATGTTTGGTGCATAAGTACGACTTTATAACAAGGAATAATTGTTTATTAACGTAGCGAGTAAAAGCGACGGGAGGGCTATTGACGACGAACTTCGCAATTTTAAACTGCGATCAAGTAACGAGGACGACATTTGCATTGACACATCGCTCTTCTAACTTCCTCATCAAGTTACATTAGTACTCTGATCCTCGACTATTACACGGTCTGGTTACATTGCTTGTCTTTAGATTATCATGATTGTAATGAGGATTTGAAGATATGATTAGACTGAAATAATACTGATCGCGATGTCATGACCACGAATACTCCGATGCAATCGTATTCTAACTCGCCATATAGCTAGGGCTGTTGCAAGTTAAATCTGTCAGAGCTCAAAATCCTTTCTTGGTGGTGTAGAAGTTAGAAGAGGGAGATGGCAGCTCAGGTGTCGTCCTCATTATTTGACCGAGGTTCAAAATTACGAGATTCGTTGCCAATACCACTCGTGTTGCTTCTAGTGCGCCGCTAATAAAATTAAACCAAACAAACCAGTAATCGTATTCTTTTGTGAAGAAAGTGATTAACAGAGGAT